>BGPR01013510.1:0-12783 GCA_013235015.1 Araneus ventricosus
ATATAATTGTATCCCTTGACAGAAAACTTTTACTAAAACATTTGTTCACAAACAAGTTTGTGTTATAACTGCTGTAATTAGAATTATTTTACTTGAACTGCTGTATTTAGAAATATTTTACCAAGATGAAGGTATTTCATATTAGTTGAATATTTTATTTTTTAAAGAATTAAATTTATTACATTCTTGATATAACTAATGTGTGATGCTTAATTTGTAAAATACCATTGTAGTATGTAAAAAGATAAATGTTATTGATAAAAAGATAATTTATAAAATGAAACTTGAACTGGAAATTATTACAAAGCAGCAAATATGAAATGGAAAAAATGAAACTGTTATCAATTCATTACTCGCTGTAATTTTTTAAAATGAATTTTCAATAAATGTGTAGCATTCTTTTAAAAGTGAAATTAAAATGTTTTATTGATAAATATGTAATTTTTAAATTAAAATTATTCCATCAATATTTGCTTTTAAATCTGTTTTAGTAGATGAGTTTTATAACAATGTGTTTTAAAATTTTCATTACTCTAATTTATTTTAATATAAATAAAATGGAATTATTTCCAAATTTCTCAAAGAGTGGAGAAATAAATTAAAAATCAAGCATTTTGTCTTTCTCTTTGTAAAAATATTTTTTTGAAAATCTGTGCAGCAGAAGTTTTATATGAAACACTAATAAAGCCAGAGACAAATGGGAAACCAGTTATTTTTTGCCGTAATAATGATATTATTACATTTCGTACATAGATATTAAAAAGTAATAATACTAAATGATTTATCAAAACTCAGTTTTAAAGTAAAACAAATTTTAAACATTGATGCTGTGTTGTTTATTCCAAAAAGAATTTCAACTGGTATAAAAGATCTACGTAGAGTTTTTTCTAAGATTTCATTTTCAGATAAGTTAATTTTTTTATGATGTGGTCATGTAAATGATTTGTTTTGCCTAATTATAAAACAAATTAGTTCTTTCTAATGATTTTTCTGTATAATGTTATTAAGAAAAAACTCATATAATTAAAATTTAATATTCTTAATCAGCATTTTAAATTCCTGAATTTTTTTTATAACATTGTTATTTTCCAACATTTTGTAAAAAAGCTTATATTTCTTTTTGTTTTCTTTTATATTATTTTATGATTGTCTATACTTTAGCTAATTGGAAGTATTTATTTTTTTATTTCGTCTTCCCTGTTTAAAAACAATTGATAGATTTATAATTCTTTAATGCTTGCAGCTAGAAAATGTGATTGTAGAAATTCCAATGCCTAAATCAGTATTAAATATGACTTTGAGACCTAGCCAAGGCAAATACACCTTTGATCCTGTAAGCAAGATAATGGTTTGGGAAGTAGGAAGAATTGAATCTCTACGAAGACCAAACATAAAAGGATCTGTAAGTAATTCATTTATATCTTAACATCACATTCTTAACTTTTTAGACTGTTTCATTGACTTCTTTCATCTACATAATAAAGAAAAGAATCGTAACGATTGTTTTTGATGTTTTAAAACTTCACATCAGAAGTTTTTAGTTAGCTCTACAGTTAATAATTATCCTACAAAAAAACTAAAATAATTCATTAGTGTTTTTTTAAAGAGTTTTTAGACAAAAATATTACATAAAAGAAAATTTAAAAGATTTTTCTAGTCCTTTCATTTTATAATTTTTAGAAACTTTCTTTTACTTTAAAACTTAATGAGAAATTTTTATGAAGCATGAATGCTATATATAAAATTTTGGTAGATTTTACCATTACAGATCTGGAATTTTGAAAATATTCATATTAGAAATACAAAGCAAAAATTAGAGATAAATATTTCTTTAACCTCCAAATTGAATTCAAGTGCCATTTAAACTGTTCACCTACAATCACAAAATATATTAATGTCAAAATTGTACAAGGTTCTGTTAAAGTCAGATGACTTTCTAATGTAAAACTGATATTGTAGAATGTAATTTATCTATGTATTCATAAAGAGTAACAATTTTATAATATAAAAAATGTACATCTCCCTATCTACAATATGAAACAGAAAATACATGTGTCTGTCACAAGAACTCCTCCAAAACAGTGAATAGTTACGGCATCAATTGTGCACATGTCATTGTGGGGTCCATTTCTAGGTCAAATGTGCTATTTTCAACTTTCAAAATTAATTATGTCCTAAAATATTTAATTAAATAACAAAAATTAAGCCAATTTACAGTTTTAATTTAAAGTTAGGTATGAAATACTTTTAAAAACTTGTGAGGTTTTGTCTATATTATATGACTTGAAACAGCATCTTCAACATTTTTTAGAATTTCATAAAATTACCAGTGTTCTTTCGCAGTGTGACTAAAATTTTTCTCAACTGGATATATATGTTAACTTTTCATTATATTACAGAATAATCCGAATCAGTGATGTAAAATACCTGGGTATTTATATTTCAATGAACTCTATTCATATAAAATGCATGCTCTGGAGTGTAATATGATATTGCTGTATATATACATATTATAAAGTGGGTGTAAGGTAAGGTAATAAAAATAAAAATTAGAAACATATGAATCTTTTACAAACTTTTTAAACTTTATAAAAATAAAAAACTTAATCATAAAAAACACAGTAATACATCATGTATCTTACATAAAATGTGTGATTTAAAAGTCAATCCTTTTTAATTACAGTGAGCAAATGTGTAATAATGTATATGTTACTTTTTTAAAAAGAGAGTTATTTTACATTAAAGAAAATGTTGATTTTGCTTTTTAAATGATAAGGAGCAAATAATTGAAACTGAAATGAAAAATGCAATAGTTTATAATTTGTTTGGAATTGATTAATCAAAGAACCAGATATTTCTGATGAAAAGTGAGCAGATGTTTTAGTTCTGTTTTTTAAAGTGATAGTAACTTGTTGCCGAAATTGTTTGCAGGGCTCATCTAGATCAGTACTGAAATATTCTTGAAACTCCAAGTTTGATGCAGTTGTCATGGTTTGGAATTAGTTTAAAACAAAATTCATTATTATATCCCTTTCAAAAAGCTTTTTTTTTCAACCAGCAGAACATTGAAACATTTTTTTATGTGTGTTCTGCATTTTGCTTACATTAACATGCTTGTACTCAACATTACAGTACTCACAAAGTAATCCTTCCTAATATTAAGTAAGTTCCAAGCAGGGTTTTTTTTTTTTTTTTTTTTCCTTTTTCTTCTTCTTTACCATCTGTTTTCTTTCAGAATAAAAGTTACCATAGTATTAATACATGTAATGTGAGTGACTAACTCTTCATTAAATAAAACAAGAATGGTGGACTTGTAGCATGGCATTGTGAGAAAATTATGAATCAGGAGCTTCACTGGCACTATCGATAAAACATAAACAGTGTTCAAAATTATAATTGCCATTGCTTTCAACAAGAAAAGTAAACTATCCTCTGATCCTGTTTAAGTTCTGGAATATGTTATTTTGAATCCTGATAGCAACTGCTTTTTTTAAATTTGATCAAAATTTTAATTTAAAAATATTATAAACTATATATTATATTTTTTTCTTTATATATTATATCTTTTTTTTTTGCAAAACGTCCAGTTTTGGGGTAGTTATAAATTTTGTTTTATTTTAAACCACTATTTGTAAATACTTTTTTTTTGTACAAAATACCTAGTTTTTGGTATTCATAAATTTTATGTTTCATTTTAAATCCCAATTTACTTTTTTTTTTCTTTTTGTAAAATACGAAGTTTTTGGGTATTTATCCACCCAGGCATCACTAATCTCAATATTTATTATTTTATTTAACAGTATTAAAGAACTTGAGATTTTAAGATTTACATTTTTATTTTTTAATATTTTCAGATTGCTCTGCAAAGTGGGATTGGAACCCCAGAAAGTAATCCAACTTTGACTGTAAGTAACATATAATACAATTTTTCTATTATTGTTAATCCTTTTGTTCATTATACTGTTACTATCTGAAACATTTTAAATCTTTTACTCAGGACTGAATCACAAACCCAAAAGCACAGTGTCCACCTGATCCAAATTTTTGATCCACGTGATTTTACATGTTTGGTGCTGGTTTTTATTTGGATGGTGCAAACCACTGTAACAAAAGAGTTGATGACTGACATAATTTCAAGTTAAAATAATAGAATTTATTTTTAGTATGTTTTAGAACATTGAAAAACATAACTTTAAAAAAAAATCTGTCCAATACATTTTGGCCCTAGCAACAGCATATCATTCCTCCTGTCTTCATAATAATGTGTTAAATCCATAATTATACCATACAAAAAAAAAAGAGTTCTTGTTGACTTTTTTTCCTGCCATAATGGAAGATTTCATCAATCATATCAATTTCATGCTAGTCTAGTTATAATTATTCAACATAAAAGAAATATATAGATAGCCACAGTCCCCCCCCCCTCCTTCCAAAAAAAAACCTTACACTAAAAATTTTTCTTAAACAGTAAATTATTATAGAAGCAACTTGAACACAAGATAAAGAAATTTTGTAGCTTCTTTCAATTCTTAATTTTGAAGACTTTAAACCTACTATCTTCTTACTTGTAAGCTTTCAAAAAGTTCACAACTCTGCTTGTTCTTCTTGTCGCCATCAAATCTAGTTTTAAGGTTAGTACTCGGGTCTTGATTCTCAGAAATATGTAAACATTCCCAAATTGGAAGCACTGATGACCCAAACTTATAACCATTAGTTATCTTCACTTAGTATTCCCATCTTGGATTCGTTAGACATACCAATTAGTGAAATTCGTAAAATGTCTGCCAACCTCCATGCAACCAATTATTTTCATTGAATAACTCTCTGCTTTAAGAAATTATTTCTAAAGTGGATAAAACATACTTTTTAACATGAAATAGACTCTTTGAAGAATTTTGTAAATTTAATGTGATAAGAAAATGTAGAATTATCTGCTTTGGAACTGAACATGAAAAAACTGATTTTGTTTCTAGGAAAATTTAAAGGGTTTTTTTCTTTAAAAAAATAACAATGAATTTGTATCCAATATATATAACACCACTTCATGTCCCCATATCTAGAATCGTAATGATTCTTTGTAATCGGCTTAGATGGGCATGAAGTGGAAGCATACCAGAACAAAATTTGAAAAGCAATTTAGCAACCTAAAGAAATAGAAAAATTTTGAAATAAATTAAATAACTAAAACAAGGAACAGGATTCGTACGCTCCTTGAAAACGATTTTCATTTTCAAGCACTAAGGAAACTCCTTGAATTTCGGTTTTACTGCTTATAAACCCCTTGATTTTCAATTTTTAACATTTCTTTTATTAAATGTGTACTAAGTTTCACTGATAGAAAGGATTCTAAATTACTGCCGTATCAGTTACCCAGTATTTTGTGTTGCTCTTTCTACGATTTGATGTTCATCTCCTATCTAAAATTTAATAATTGGTTTTAAGTGCCAATCCGTAATAACCAAAACAATAGAATGGTGCAAATTGAGAATGTTATTTCTCTTGGATTATTTCAAAAAATTAAGTGTATTTCTTTAAATTGTGACATATGGTTTGTTGTAAAGGACATATATTGTGATGGTGGAGTTGAAGGAAAATAGATACTATTAATCAATTTTAGCTAAATTAGTTTTAATAATCAAGAAATTTTGTTAATTTTATTTTCTTCATGTACTATTTTTTAAGCAATGAAAATGACAAAAAACAGTTTCTAATATCTAAATCCATGTCTCTCTTTGCACATCTGTATTTTAAATACTGGATCACTGTGCACCTTATGCAGTGCACAGTGAAGCATGGAAATTATTTAAGAATTTAAATTCTAAAAAAAATTAATGGAAATAGTTTTTATTTGAAAAATGGTAAATTATGGTATGTAATGAACTATTTGAACTTCTGGGGTAGTTGTATAATTTTATAAAAAATTGTGTGTCTAAGCGGCACCACACTACTTTCGTATAAATAGATTTAATATGGCATTCTTGGATAAATCAGTTTAGTAAAAACTTATAAAAGAAATTAATATAACCACATTTATTAGAGTTATTAGCAATGTTTTAAGTACTCTAATATAATTTTTGTGTACTTTAAAAAGGGAACCCTTTTTCATGCTTAAATATTGACTCCTTGAAAATACTCCTTGATTTTTAATTTGAAAAATCAGCAAGAACCCTGAAGAAACTTAAATAATAACAGAAGTATCCATAGTATTGCATAAGAGTATCAGTAGAAGTGTCCATGGTATCACTAGCAAGACTTTCTTAGTGTGTGTGTTTTTTTTTATTACCGAACTTCGTATTGTATTGAACAAAAGAATGAAGTGGGTAGACTGCAGGACTTAAAGTCTGCTCTTAAGGATCTGGACTGAAGAGCTGACTGTTGGCAAGCATAAACCTAACAATATTGTAAATTTTATTTCTTGACTGTTGATTAGCAGCAAGTTGGTGTAACCAAACATGAATAAAATGGGACGCAGGTTTCCTTAGATGCCAAGATTCTGTTAATGGACATTCCACTTCCCATGCCTCCACAGCTACAATACTCTGAAGTTATTAAATTAAATCTGTGGAGATAAGTAGGAAACAGGCCGTGCCCAGTAAAGAAGATTATTTCCTCTTCTCCATGGTTCCATTTGCATTTTGACTCAATTAGATTATAAATATCTCTTCCAGCGACACCTTCAGTCCATTCATTTTGCCGTTTGTCAAGCATAAGAAATTTTAAGGATCCTTCGATGAAATATCTTGGGAGTTGAATGTTTGTATATGGAATGCCATTTTCTGTTGCTTGTTTGGCCCAAACCATCACTATTGTATTTAACTATCTTTGTTTATATTGTTGTCATTTACATGTGTAAAACTCATGGTTTGCATTTTCGCAAATTTCTAGGTGAAATTTACTATTAATCAATTAGCAATATCAGGTCTGAAAGTCAATCGCTTGGATATGTATGGAGAGGTAAGATATAATCAGTATGAATTATAATAAAATGACTAAATGAAATGTCACCGTTACTTATACATCAGTGGTTTAACCCTCTAAGCACCTAAATATTTTTAAAATAGTTTTAATCTCTCAAGAATTAGCTTTTAAAGTCAATAATTTGATTTTTTTTGTATTTAATCAAATCTTTACTATCTTAAGGATCTTCCAGTTATGAAATTTTAAGGAAATTTGAAGTGTTTACTTTTGAACAAACACTCAGTTCAGCCACTTAAAGGGTTAATGAACAACACAAAGAATTTATGATTAGTGTTTAAAAGCTGAACAAATCTTTTTCAAGAATTTAAAACCTGCATTTTTTAAACAAATGTAATTCTCACTAAAATATATAGAAAAATAATTATAATTACTATTAAATTGCTGACTTGACCAGTTCTTTAATACATTTTTCAACATTTTAAAAATGATAATTCATAAGATAGAAACAACTTTTTTTTAAAATGAAGTTTGATTAGAATTTCTTAGCCTTTTAATCATTAATACAGATCGTATCACCAGAAGAAATTGTAAGATAAAAAATTCAGTTTCTCAAATGAAAACTTTTTTGAATAGTTAAATTTTACACTTCAAATCAGCAAAAAAAAAAAAAAGTGCTTGACTAATAAGTACTTATTTTTTAAATCCTCATGGTGCATTAGATAAAATTACTTGTAAAAATACACAATTACAGTTGAAAGCTTTGTTATGAAGAACGGAAATATTCCTGCTTTGCTCGTATACAACTTTATAATGAGTGAAGTAATATTTTCTAACATAGATTCAATGTATAAAAATAAAGGACAAGAATCTATTTATTCTTATTTTCTACTCTGAAAATTTATTACCTGCTATACAGGAACATTTTATATCTGTAATTTAATCAAAGAATTTTTACTTTTGATGTATAAGAAAGCTTAGATCATTCTTATGAGGAACTTATAGTATATCTTTGAATTTTTCAGAAATATAAGCCTTTTAAAGGAGTGAAATATGTTACAAAAGCTGGAAGGTTTCAAGTAAGAACTTGAAGAAAATCACCGTTTTCATTAAAAAATCTCATTTTTGAAGCTGTCATATATGCTCAAGGATTGTATATTATGTATGCTAAGATAAAATTTATGGAAATTATGTATATAATGATAAAATATTTTTATCAAGATGTATGAAATTTGTTTTGTAATGGAATTTGCCAAGATCAAATGTATTAAACTTTTTATTGAAAAAAGTATATATTAATATGGAACACAACAAAACATTTAGATTAATAGTATTTCAATTTATCTGCATTTTTGTAGTAATTTGTATCATATGCTTTTACCAATGCAGATTTAAAATCTTAATACTGTAGAAACTTCCTCTATGAAAGTAAAAATTTAAAAACACACTTTATTAAACCAATTATAAATAAGCCTTTAATTTAATCATGTAAAAATCAAAACTAAAATACCCTTTTACAAAAAGATCTGATAAATAAGTGACAAAAATTACAGAGTATAACACATACAAAAGAAACACAACGTCGGTAGCTCCAAGAACAAAAATCTGCGGGTTTTCTTGATAATCGACAAACTCCATAATCTAGACAAGTGACATCCATTTCTTGCACGCAGGTATTGCTTTCAGCAAGAAATTTCATATAAGTCCGAAAAATGAAGTTTGCAGTCTATACAGAAACCTGCAAGAAATGGAAGATGTATTTTTATTTAATTCAAATTTCATTAACAATTTTAATTTTCAAAATTCAACTCATAAATCGCAAAATATATGGGTCATTCTCACGAAAAGGTGCTTTTTACAGTCCCGGGGTGATAAAAATTAGAAAGTGCAATAAATGTCCTAATATTTTTGTTCATATGTATAATTTAAGTTAAGAAAGCTATTCAATACATTTCTACTAAAAAAATTTACTATTTACTTCTCATTTGTCAATGAATATAAGTTAAAAGTCCCCCTCCGTTGACGTCCCTACACATGAAATTCAAAATAATATTGACACTCAAGCAATTTTTTTTCAGTATTAATTAGTTTAAAGTTTCTAGTTAAAGGTCTAACCTAAGTTATTTTTATTTAGTAATTAATTTTTACACTTTGTCCTGGTCAAACACGTTTCCCTCCGTGGACAAAGAAAGGGTTTCATGTCAAATCATCATGAAAGAATTTATAAGAGAGGCAGGCAACTTGTTCTTTAAGGAAAAAATTTCGTTCTATTGCAAATTATTGAATATATTCTAATTCATTAATTGTATTTAGAGCTTGGTAAAGTTCTCAGCGGAGTTCTGTGGACATCATAAATAAGTTAAGAAAAATCTAATCTATAATTAAAATACAAAATTTTTATAGGTTTAGTATAGAATTTAATAAAAACAAGTGTACCACTTTAGCCACGTAAAAACCAAAACAATTAAAAATTAAAAACTTAGTTTTTGTCTCCTCCGTGGACACAACATCTCCACAGAGAGGATGGCATTGTCAATGAAAGACACAAAATTTGAAAAATCATGATACAGTTCGATAAATTAAAATATTAATTAAAAGTTCTTTGGTAGATATTTTTTATGAAATTTAGTGATTATATTCTCAATAAGAATTAAGGTAAAAAATTCATATAGAATGTTTATAATATTAAAGCTTTAATAATGTATAAAAAACATTTTAAGAGCTAAATGTATTTTTAGTAAAAGTGGGAATTTCATTTTTTGATAAGACAAAGCAGTCTGATGCTCAAATTCAGAAGAGAGTAGAAAAAACTTAGAATGAGACTTACTAGATTGTTTATTAATAAATATGATATTCCTTCATCTAGTACATATAATTGATTACTTCCCTGCAAAATGTTGACTTATTTATTTGAAATTGTAAATATTATTCAACTAATGCATAGTCAGTGCCATTATTTAAAAAGTGCTAATTATTTTAAAATGTTAAGTTTTGTTGCACTGGTTTTTAATTACTAATTGTATTGCCTAATTATAAGATATAAACCTGTACCAAATCTGCCCAATAATTAGTCAATTATGCTTTCGTTTAAAATGTAAAAGTATTGTTAACTATCGCGTCTCCTTCGTAGACAGGTCACAAATTTTAAAACTAAAAATAAAATAGAAAACTTGACCACTAATATAAGGTTATTTATTAAGTTTAAATGGAAACATCCATGCAATTTTTAAGATTTTTTACATACTTTTGTAATATATGTATTTAGCTTTTTCATGAAAATGACCCATATATGTAAATTCAATGTAACTAAGACATGTTCCGATTCCCAGAAAATTTTTTATAATTATAAATAATAAATTTACGATATTTTAGTTTCTTTTTGAAGCATATTAATTATAAATGTGTTTCTCATGTTTAAAATTGTCATTTTTAAAAAATATATCAAATTCTTATTTCAGCATTAAGTTACGAACGCATGAAAAAATATATCTATTCATGTAATTTTTAAAAAGTGAAATAAAAGCAGAATCTAATATTTTTTTTTAAAAAAAATTCCCAAATGTTGCAGTTAGCTTTATCACATTCGAGGAAAATTTTATTGTAATTTTTCTTTACTTAAAATTTTGTGATAATAAATCCAAACAATCAGAAAATCCATAATTATTGTTACATTTTCTTTTTGCTTCATAGATTTCAATTAAACAGATATATATCACATTTATTTTTTTGCTCAAGTTTAAAAAAAAAAATTCAAATAGGTCCACTGCAGCATGTCACTAAGAACTGCCAGTTAAAAACTACAATGCAAATGCAACCCATAGAAATGAGCAGTTTTGCATAAAATGAATGCATACACTATTTTCAGAAATACACTACTTACATAATAAGCAGCATCCAGCTTATTCAGTACATTGTTAATTGATAAAAATACTAAACATGGAAAAAAGACTTCATCTTCCTTATAAAATATGCTCATAATCATTCAAATGTCTCACAAATATCACTTACCAACAAAGCATTAAAGTTCATTGAATGTATGCTATAAACGTAATGAAGATGGATTGGTATCCCTAAAAAATGAATTGTCTTCAATTATTTGGAAAAGCTCAGGTGGTGAAGGTATTCTACCAGTTTCAATTTTGGACCAAACAGGTACGTCTGAAAAGAGAAATCCAGTAAGCATTTTGTATGGAGTAATACGAGTTTTATAAAGAGAATCTCGCAAAGTTATTTCTTCCTATATATTTTCTTCTAAATTAATTCAAAACTTAAATATAATTTTTAATATACATTTTATCAATACATAAAATGAAAATCATTCACTTTGATTCAAATGCATTTTAAATAAATAAATTGATAACTATCCATTTCGAAACACTTTGTATACAATGAATTATTCTTTCCCCCCTCCTAAAAAATTTAAGATTTTCATTTCTAAAGATTTATTAGATAATACTAATGGTTGTTACAACATTTTCAGATAACAGTTATAATAATAGATATATCAAGAAAGAAATTGAATTTTTTAGAGCTATTATATAAAGTTATAACTACAAAACAGATTGATAATGAATCTAAAATATTTCGAACACAGCTAAAGGTTATATTATATGGTAGAAAGGGAAAAAAACACTTAAATCGAATGCAAGCCTCCCCCTTTATATACCTCAGTCTGCTGATATAACATTAAGATAAAAACACTAATTTAGAAGCATGTGCTACCATGCTGAAAAGAAACTTTTAAATTAACTTCATGGTGCCAATAAAACATACTTCAATTTTATAAACCTTGTAGTCAGAAAATAATTTTCAAATATTTTCCATGAATTAATGCAGTTATTAAGTTGAAACTGGAAAAAAATGAATGGAAAAGAGGAAAAAAAAAATAGTTTATGAATCAAGAAGCATTAAATGCACTTGTTCATTTCATGTCCAAAATTGTTTCCTGTTTCGAGAAACTTGTTAGAATATTACTGGTTATTGGATGAAGTGCACCAGAAAGGCACCATCTGAAAAGCATTTTCCAATAAACAGGTTTCACAATTTGTAAACACACTGCAAAGGTGTATAAATGAAGTCAATAATCAAACCCTGAGGAAATATGGAAAGTACAGTTACCTCGGGACTAGAATTTATCAGCACAAATGAATTACAAAATCTCAAGCAAAGTTTAGAAACAGAATAATAAAAAAAATTCAATGAAACTACATCATTATCAACAATAGCAATAAAAAATGCCCAATAATTCCATTCATTAGATTATACTTTATCCAAAAAAAAAAAAGAATCTTGGTTTTTTCTCTTTCTGCTCTAAATCTATCCAAATTGATTCTGAAAGTAACAAACCAGCATGTTCTTTACTTGAAAAGTTATTATATACATAGTTTCTAACACTAGAATAATCAAAACAATATGAAATATTAAACTTTTCAAATCTTAATGAAGCGCATTCCTAAAAATGGCCCTTTATGTACATATTAATCTCCTGACCCCCCACCAGATTAATATGTTGTGACAAGGAAATTATTTAATAGAAAAGGAAGAAACCATCTACTCAAAGAAGAAAAGGGAGGGGGGAATATCTTAATTTTGACAAAGCCATTCATGTGCGCAAACTGCATGACATTAGAAAAGCAGGAAAAGAATCCCACTGTAAAGGTTAAGAAGCGGGGGGGAAAAAAGAATACTTATATCAATCCTTTTCAAGAATTTCGAACAGTTATTTATTCTAATAATCCCATTACAAATTATGATGAATATAAGTAGGAAGATATAAACAGGGACGAGATTCTTCCACTTTTTTGTAATTTTGGAGAAATTTCGCGGGGGGGGGGGGGGGGGGGGGGGGGGGGGGGGGGGGGGGGGGGG
>BGPR01013510.1:16230-41559 GCA_013235015.1 Araneus ventricosus
CCCCCCCCCCCCAAAGCTCAAACTAAAGTCTGTTAATTTTCACACTAAAAACGTAACACTCAGAATTTAGATAATACAAATAAATAGTTTCTTAAACCATTAAGGAATGCTTGCTTGTGTATAAATATGTAACTTCAGAAATGATAATTTTAGTAAAACATCTTGTTTCCAATTTTGGCCAACTATAAATATTTAAAAATTTTATACAACTTCTTACAACAAAGTCTTATTAAATAATGAATTTCAGGTTGAAATCTACAAGTTGGAACACACTCTTAGTAAAACGGTGCCATCAAGCCAAGTCGCCAAAGCAAGATGGTAAACAAACATGCATCGGTCACAGTTAAAAGTTAATCGTTTAATCTTTTTTCGAACCCATTGCGTTTGTGGTTTGTCGTTGCACTATCTCCCGTTTTAAATGTAGAATTTCAACAGAACTACTAGCTCATTGAATGTATGGAATCTGTTACTTTTAATTATTCTAATGAAGCAGGAAAAATAGCGATGATAGCACTTGTGATGCCTGCGGCATCTGAAGTGGGCACCGGGCAAATTTTTTTTAACTTAAAAAACATCAGCGGCTTCGCTTTCAGCGAAGTGGAATCCTGGTAGCTTCGCTCGCTTAGTGAATGTACGGAATCGGCTTCTTTTAATTACTCTAACGGAGCAGCAGAACATTTGCCCTAGTAGCGTTCAAAACAAGTACAACTTCAAAAATTCCATGCAAACGATTTTTATTACAAGGCACAGAAAAAATCTCTCAATTATATGATCGGAAAAATATATAATCACTAAATAAACTCAAGTTCTATTTGTCATTTATTTACTAATTGAAATCATACTAATTAAAATACATTTTATTATTTAATTAAATATTTTAAGTTATTTAAAAATCCACGTAGTATGTAAAAAACTCAAATCGCGCAAAACGTTTGCCATGATGTAAGCAATCTAGCCGATGGAACTAATTCGCTCGATTCCTCAGGTAACCATATTGGCGATGAAATCGGTGTATTCCAACTTGTAGATACCAACCGAATTTCATAAAGCAGATTAAATCTGCATTGTAATCTCTAAAACAGCAGAGGTATTTTTTGCGTGTGTGTGCATGCATCTGTGGTAGAGAGCAAAAAAAAAAAAAAAGATGTTATTCCCTAACACGCACGACGAGAGAAAAATATGCCAAGTAGTGGTGCCTTTCTTTTTCATTGTAGTATGGTGAAGAAACTGAATATGCAATTTGAACACCCTTTTTTTTAACAGATTGAAACGAAAATTGGACACAGATCTACATTTAAGGTTAAAGACCTCATACCAATTTTTATTCATCTAAGTCATTGCATTTAGGAGTTATCATGTTCACATGCATGAGAACATACAGACCTACAGACATTCAACCCTTAGACAGATCAAGTCCAAAATTTTATACTGACCTACATTCGTGATGATAAAACTGTGTACCAAATTTCATTCACCTAGCTATTTAAGTTTTTGAGTTATCGCATTTATATGGACACGGACAGACTTCCCATAGACATATTTCGTCCAAAATTTGATAGAAATACACTAATGTTAAGTGAAGTCCATATACCAAATTTCATCCATCTAGCTCAAACTATTTTCAAGTTTTCATGTTCAGAGACAGACAAACATAATTCCAAAATTGTGTTCTTCAGACTAACACATACAGATTCATCAAAATCTCAAGTTCGAATTTTTTGACATTCACAATACTTTCTCTTTGTATACGAGAAAGTAATTGAATAACAATTCAGAGGATTTCAGAAAACTCCTACATCTGAATTTCAAATGATACTGAATACCATAAAAAATAAGCTTATAATGAGACATACCTTATTTTGCGTCATCCAAATGAAGATGGCTGGTGTATTCACTCTTAATGCAACGAAAGGATTAAAATTGGCTAACACCATTGCAATTATACACCACTTCACAAATCCTATTAAGCTAGCTAGATGCATACGGAATGGAGGAGGAGGAAACGTATCTCCGAGAACAGTAATATCTGTATACTTTTCTTGAATGATAGAAGCATACTGCTCGAAGACACGACGGTAACCTCACGAGAAACTGAAAATAGTCCGATTACGATAAATGGTAAACTATTCTTACAGTAAAACATTTACATCTAAAAACTATAAAAGCAACATTTTACAGAGAAATGAAACTGGACATGATTCAGGTTCTTACTATGTTGTTAACCACTTAACAGTTTCTTTTTTCTGCCATACTGTGTCTAAAAATAAGCATATTTTTATAAGCAATTTTGTATTCAAATTTATTTTATAAATTCAAATAGGCAGTGAGAACACTTACAAGTATTGATTTTATTAATTTTTGATAATTTTTAAGGTACTTTTCCGTTAGCCGGGCGCAAGCGAAAAATCGCCAAATAATGTAGAATTCCGCCAAATTTCTTACAACCATTTTCTTGGCGACTTGGCTCGCGTTTGGTTCACAATTGGCGATATTTGAGCCCGGCTAACGGAAAATCGCTTCTTGGCTGTCACAATTGGCGACATTTGCGCCCGGCTGACGGAAAATCACTTCGCCTGGCGACTTGGCTTGCATTTGGTTCACAATTGGCGACATTTGCGCCCAGCTAACGGAAAAGTGCCATTTTTAATTGCATGGCCATAAAAAGGACCTAAAAACTGGTTTACACTTGTATTGCTATCCAACATTAATTAAACTGTTAAAGCCATTTACTAGAAACACTGCAAAGTAAAGAAAGTACTAAAACCTGGAAAATTAGAAGGTTAGCTTAGAAAAATTACCTGCCCGAGTGGTGTTCCGGTAAAACAGGGAAGTCCCCTTTTGCAGTACCCGAACACTGTTTGCACAAAACTGTTCAAGTGGTTTAAGGAATTAACAAAATAAAGTACTTTTTATTAAATTATACAGATAAGTGAGGAAAATGTATTATGCTGTTGCATATCACAAATCTCTTCTATTGTCACAAACTATTTTATTTACCCCAGCTCTCAGAATAGCTTTAAAGCAGAGAAAAAAAACTTAAATTATATATACAAAAAAAAAATACATGCAATGTCTTATCTAATAACCAGAGTATGATGAAATATAGAAGGAAAATCCTATACAGTCGAACTCCAATTATTCAAATTAAACGGGGATCCGGTTGATTCGATGTTCGGATCAGAATTCAGTAAAAAAATATGCTAGATATACGAAAAATACTCAACTTTAATTTATGAAAAGTTAAGCGTAAACTATAGAAAACTAAAAATGCAAGATTTGCATTACAAAGAAACGACAAATTAAATTATGTATGAAGATTCATTACAGTCATACGTATAAACTAAAATTATATTTGAACAATATAATAGGTGTGTACTTATTTAATTGCTAAAAATAACCATTGGGAAAAGACGTATGAAGGCTACTGACCATTAATTATTTTTTTTCCATTGTGACATTTTCTGTGTTTCCGCCCCGCCGTGGGGGTGATTTGGATAATTGGATATTCAAATAATTTGGCTTCAAATAACTGGAGTTCTTCTGTATCTGTTTATCAATAATTCTCGCAAGATTTTTTTTTTTTTTTAATAATCAAGTTATAAATTTAGAACTAAGAATGAGGGTTGATCAAGACACATTTCGGGGAACTGTTCTCTCAAGGAATCTATTATTTTTGTCCTTAAATAAAGGTTTTTTTTTTTTTTTGCTCTTGAACAAATCATCACCAAAAGACTTTAAAATTCTGAATGTTCCTTTTGAATATAAATGATAAAAATAAGGTATTTATTTTAATCCAATAGAAGGATAATTAGTGAGCAAAAATTTTAAATAATATAAAATCTAGCTTTCACTGAAATATTTTTCTTTTTGGCTAGTGGTCTAAAATAATTTGAATTTTATTTTCTTGAATTAAGATCAAAACGAATAGCAAAAAAACCTTTAATAATAAACAATAAAGTTTATCCTTTTTATTGCATATTTAACATTCTTCTGCTTCGCCTGCAGTAGTAAGAATGATTAGTTGAGAGTTAAAAAATTACTTGTAAATGTCAAACAGATTTCGCATACAATATTTCTGCATGTTAAGAAAATATCTACGTAAATAGAAACTTGGCTTGGCGAGAACACATTAAACAATTTATAATAACAGTCCAAATTAAAAGAAAATAGAACCATTGAAGCAGATGAAAGACTAACGATTGTGCTTTCATGAATGAATAATAATTCAAAATATTCTATATTAAGTGAAATCGAAAACACCTAGAACTAGTGCAGGTATAAAATTAAAACTTACCAATAGAGAAATTTCAACGTTGGACCAGTAAAAGCGTTTTTGAAATTAGTCTTTGGAATTTCTTTCACAATAGATGCGTCGTTTCCTGTATTTCCTGAGAATATCTCCCTTGCAGAAAACGCAAGAAAGAGAATAAATAAGCCTCCCATAACATATCTGCCGTTTTCAGCCATTTCAATAAATTTTTGAAACTTCACTATTCGCTAAATCATCATTACGAAACTTCCCGAAACAGGAAAATATACTGATACACCGCGAACTGGAAGTCAGGGTTGCCAATTACAACTAATTAAACGAACTCTGATGAAATGTTAGATGGAAATAAAAAATATAAATAAATATTATTGCTTAGAAATGCAGGAATAATATTAAATAAATCTTTTTAGTATCTATATGGCTATTACCTTAATTTAATTTGCGTTCTTTTGCCATTAATTGCGTCGATGTCACACGGCAGCAGAGCATTCCATGCAATCTCCTTTATTTCTTATGGCTCGTTTTCAAATGGGTCAAATAAAAAATTCAAGAGATTATTACATCCTATCTCATCAATCGAAGATTGATTGGAATCGCCTTCGAAGGGGGGATTCTGGATCAACTTCGAAGGAAACGAAAGGCTTTATTTGAAATTTCGTCACAATGCTGGACCTGGGAAGGGTGTTGTTTTGTTCCCTGTTATCTTTTCAGTATAAAATATAATGTTACCATCATTATACAAAACTATTCAGATATTTTTCAACGACTAGGGATTTGTTGTTTTAATACGCTTAGACATATCCTGATCCTATTTCAAAAGGCATAGATTCATAATGTTATTGGTTGTATTTCGTCCGGCCTATGCAAAAATTTTCTTTCGGGATCAAACTACTGGCAAACAATAGTTGCAGAAATAAGTAGTTTTGGTTAATCATTTATATTTTGAGCATTTTTTGACATTTATCTATCATAAGGAAAACAAATATTGTCAATTTTAATTTTTGGTTTTCTAATTTGATAATTTAATACAAATATCACGTGATAAAATCTCGAAGCAAACTGTTTTTCATGGTTTTCTGTGCTTCACCTACAGTTAATTTTACCGTATATTTGGCGGTTATCCGTGTCAAGTTGTTTTAATTTTAGGTTTTTATTTTGATATTGTTTTGGAGACCTGGAAATTTTGTCGAAGGGTGAATGTGATCTTGACAACAATAAAATTGGAGAGAAGTTAAAAGTAAATAAACGCAGCATTAGTTTATTTTATTTGAGTTCGTAGTACAACTGCTCATATTTGTATTTTGTATGAATTGTAGTTTTGATATTAAATGCCTGTGAGAGCAGAAGAAATTTGATGCTTTTCAGTAGAATGAGTTCCAGCCGTGGTCATTTGACAACTGATGTATATCCATTAATTGTTTTGTTTCGTATAACTTTTATATTAAAGGAAAATGAAATGTAATAATAGAAAAAAAACGTATTGAAAGGCATTTAAAAAATTCTATAAATTTACTTTAAAGTTAGTTACAAAATTTGTTAGAACATATATATTTTCTTTTAAATCTCGGAAGATTACACATCATAATTTTGTTCGTTGTTTCCCATTTCCAGATTTAAAACCAGCAATAGGCAAAAAAGAACATTCAGCTTGTAAAAAAAAAAATCGTAAAGAATAACAAAATTGTGCTCGTGAAGAAAAGGAGGAAGTAGTTTTTTTTTTTTTTTTTAATTTCCAAATCTAAGTTATTGGTGATGCATTTAGAGTGCTATTTAAAAAATTTTACCATCTCAGTATGATGATTTAATAAGTCATTAAATAATTCATTTTCATATTTGTTTTAAAACTCTGTCCTTATTTTTGTGATTTGTCATTATACCTGTAGGACCACTGAGTGTAAGATGTTCCTATGATTTTCTGTTGTATTGTATTGATTTTAATTTGTGTTATGAAAATAATTCATTATGCTCAAAATGTTTAATTTTTAAATATTTTGCTTTCAATTCTAATGCATTTCATAAAATTATAAAACTCTTAGTGACAACAGCTTTCGGTATTCTTTTTTCTATAAATGTATTTTTGGGACAATGATTCTTTTTATTCATTCATGGTTTTATTTTTATGCTTAATACAAAAATTCTTTAATGTTTATTTGCAAAACGTAATGTAATGTATTCAGTGGCGAATGCAGGAGGGCTATCAGGCTGCAGCCTCCCCCCCCGAGAGCTAAACCAAAATTCTTGATTTTATTTAAAATCACTACAACTGTTTGTTCTTAATTTCCATGTAAAAAATTATAATAAAATTACAACAACATTGCTTTCTGACTTGATAGGCTCAAAAATTTTCCTGCTTTTCTAGCCCTTCCACTTGTACATGTAGCGTTGACGTGGTCAAAAACATTTTTTGGCTAGTTATTTCATTGTATTTTTTATTAAATTATCAGAAGTATTGTAGTGTTCTTTATGATTCTTATTGTCAGATGAGAAAAGACTGTAAAGAAAGTGTTTTGGTTCACATAAGCCATGAGGTTTGACATTCGTCGCTACAATACAAATTTTTATGACCTCCGTGCCCCCCCCCCCCCAGACCTGAATGTGTTCAGGGATGAGATTCTTCTACTTTTTCGCGAATTTCCGCTTTTTTTGTCATTTTGAAGAAATTCCGCTTTTTTCTCACAAAATTCCGTTTTTTTTTAACCGCAAAAATTTGCTTTTTCTTCCGAAAATTCCGCTTTCACACAAGGAAAAGAAACATTCCTATCTTCCTTTTCTGAAAGAAAATTCTGGGAAAATATGCTCGACCGTGCTGCTTAACTCCACCGGCTAGGAAACTAGCTGATTCATCTTCTACTGACGAATCAACATTATATCGGCAAGCTCTACAAGGATGAATATTCCAACATTCAGTGCCATTCAAAGTATTAAATACCACTTTTTTGCAGAAAACAAACCCTCTGTGGCATATTTTGCAAAAAAAAAAAGATTTTTTTTGCATGAACATGTTGAAAAAAAAAATTAGTTGGAAACTTAAGGTCATCTTGTAGGGCGTACCAAGATGAAGAAATAAAAAAATGGAACAAAAACAAATAAATAAACTACATAAAAAAAAGAAACTCCTCTCAAAAGAGGCAGCTAAAAAGCTGTGTGCAAATGCAACAAAAAACCAGAGAATAAGACATAAATAAAAAAATAAAACGTGATATACCTAGGCATTCTAGAGATAGTATAGTCCCGACAACTATGCCAGTAATTAAACAGAGAGATACTAATGAAGACTGTGCAAAAACTTTAGCTTCTACTGAAAATAAACTTGCAAAGGATGCAAACACATCCTTTATTGAAGAAAAATCTGTCAAAGATAGGAGGCCTCCAAAACAAGGGGTGAAGCGTGTTAATGGAGATCTGTTACCAACAAAAGCCACACAATTAAAAAAAATGGAAGAAAACCACTTCTTTAACAATTAAGGAAATGTTTCAAATAACAATAATGCTAACTGAATCTGTCATTGTAACTGTACAATATCTCAACCCCTCTTGCTTTATAAGGTGCAAAATCATTGTGCTGTTACTTTTGCAAAAATTTATAAAAATAAAAGAAAGAAAACAAATAAGTATATGATACATTATTATAATTTATAAAGAGCTAATACACTTTACACAATTGCATGAAGCAAAAGAAATTATTTGTCCTTATTTTTATTTATTTTTTGCTAACTTTTATCAAAAGGCTATTAAATATAATTTTTCTCAGACTTCTGTTGGGTGAATGTTGCATCTCAGTGATGTACAGGTGGTAAATATGTTTTAATGTCTAATTTGTATTTTCTGATGCACCTGATGATGTTTTAAACTTTTTTGTTAACTTTTAATGTGAATGATTTAATATTTTTTTTCTTATTTATACATACTGAATTATAAATAATTGAGTTATTAATTATTATAGTGTAATATTTTCATCATATTGCATGTTCTGATGTTTTACTTCTTATAACATCTTTCGCATATAAATTATGGTACAAATGTTTTGCTCGCGTATGATTTCAGTCTTTTTGCTTTTTTGCCAATCTCATCCCTGTGTGTTACAACATACAGCATTTACTTCAGTATACTGATTTAGATCTTCATTATAAAATTATTTAACTAGAGATTACAATCATTGTATTTCATCTTGCTAATTATTTTTTAATGTTAAAAATGTTTTTGGCTTTTTTATATTTTTAGACAAATATTTTACATGTACTTGTTTTATATAATATACTTATAAGAATTAATATAATTATAATATACTTATTTCCAGGTTATACCTAAAGATTAACTTAGAGTTAATTATAATATAGTATATTTTTTGTAGTTAAAATATCTTTTTTTGACAATCAAGTTATAAATTTAGGACTAAGAATGAGAATTGATCAAGACATACATTTTGGGAAACTGTTCGCTTTAGGAGTCTACCATTTATGTCATTAAATAAGGTTTTGTGTGTGTGTGTACTGAACTACTTATCATCAAAGACTTTAAGAAAATTCTTAATTTTCCTTTTGAATATCTTGATAAAAATAATGTATTTATTTTAATCCGTTCGAAGGATAATTAATGAGCAGAAATTTTAAATAATATAAAATCTAGCTTTCACTGAAATATTTCTTTTTGATAGTGGTTAGAGCTCTAAAATAATTTGAATTTTATTTTCTTGAATTAACATTAAAACAAATAGAAAAAGAAAAAAACAACTTTAATAATAATAAAGTTTATTCTTTTTATTGCATTTTTAATATTTTTCTGCTTCTCTCCAGTAGTAAAAATGATTAATAAAGAGTAAAAAAATTACTTGCAGATTTCGTATACAATATTTCTGTATGTTAAGAAAATATCAGCTTTCTCTAATGTAGTTTATTACCAAATTAATAGTATAACTTAACCCTCCGAGCTGCGAAAACGTCTTTTTACGTTTTCCATGTTAAGTTCAAAAGCAGATAGCCCGTATTTATGCATATTTTTTTAAACAATCATGGATAAAGTATTCTTAAGATTTCAGAGATTACAAAAAATATTTATTCATTTACTTTAAAAGCTAAGTTTTCTAACCTGACAGCTAAAAGTTCAAAATAATTGGGCTCTCAGACAGGAGTGGCGTTAGAGTTTGCACGACAGGGGGCATGGTCTCCCCGACCTGTACAGGGGGATGAGTGTAATGAAATTGGTCTCAAATTTTCACCAGATCTTTATTTATCAATTAGTTGAATACCCCGTACAAAAAGTTTCCTCCGATGGGGGAGCCTGGCTCCCCTGCTCCCCCCTCTGGCTCCACCCCTGCTTTCAGAGGGTTAAATAATTAAAATTTTGTAGAAATATTAAGTGCAAAGTATCTCTTAATCATCTAATAACTGTTGTCAATGTTGCTTTTTAATTTAAAAAACAAACTAAAACTGTGAGTATAATATTATATAGCCAGAGTGAAACATTGCTTCTCTACATTCAACTATCTTATCTAGAAGTCACTATTATATATAGTGATAAATTAATATGGTACCTTTGAATTATCTCTACACCATTTATTACGAAACATAAATTTTAGGACAAAATCAATTTTCCATTAGCATCGCAGTTGTAAACATGCATCAAGTAGCAATCCTTGTACTGAAAGTGTGTGAAAAACTACATGGTTTGCAGCAGTAGGTAGCTGCTTTTGATGATTTAGTGCACATTTTGGCAGTTGCACAGGTAATTAAAAAGTTCCATTAATATTAGTTATTTACCCTCAGTAATTGTATCAGATTTCTTTGAATAAGTTTTATAACAGTAACCGCATGTGAAACTTACACATTCAACCCCTCCTCCCAAAATGATATAGGTCTTTTGTTTGATTATTGAAATTAGATACTCAATGAAGTGTATATATAAAATAGTGAAAAGAGTTGATTGATGTGAATGCACAGTAGAACCCCATGAATCCAAATCCCAAGAATCTGAAATTTCGTACAATCCGAACATCTTTTTTAAATTTTCTGAAAAACTTTTACTGAAAAATGAAGGGGGAAAAAAAAAACAATTATGAATCAGAAACAAGGCTAATTTTTATTCCTAACTTAAAAGTAGGGAAATCATGAATCAGACTTGTGTTTATTTTTTTGCTTGTGTTAAGTAAACAGTTATGATTGTGCTTTAGCTCATTAATAGATTTAATGGGGATACCAATGGTAGATAGAAAATTATATAATTTCTAGTTTTTGATGTGCAAAGCAGATTTAATTAATTATCTAAAGAAATTAGTATCTCTATAAATATTTTTGGGGATTGTTAGTAAGTTATTTAGCTAAAAATATTAGGCAAATTATTCTGAGAATGTTAAGTAATGTAGTCTTTTCTAATCAAATAGTATGGTATTCTAATGTAAATAAATATTTAAAGATATTCATCATGAATGAAATGATTCTGTCTAAAGATTTGATATTGGTATAATTTAATGTATTTTACATAAATAAGAACTTTAAATAATGACAAAGCAATCATTGCTAAAGGATATTAGTAGAGGAAGAGCCTGGGCGCCCGCCCCCCTTTCATGTCAATTAAACCTAAGTGAGTACACATGTGTTTAAAGGACCTTTCGGACCACCTCTGTGGTTACCTATTCTTTCCTTCCTTTGTTAGTAATAAATGTATATATCATGCATTTTGTAATATAGTAGGACAAGGGACTAACAATATTTACAGGATGATTAGAGAATTAACTTAAAATGAAATCTCAATGGTTTGCTGATACAATTTCAATACCACCTGTAAGGAAAAGATTAAATGCATATTCTGTGGATAAAAAATATTAAAGCATAGTTTTCTAAAAGTATTATTGTGTTATGATGTAATTTTTCACAATTTTTAGCCAGAAGTGTAATAATTTAAATAATGAAGTTTATTTTGATGTTATGCATGGGAAAAGCTCAAATATTTCTGTGTATTAAAAAAAATAATTTTCATTGTTACAGCTTTGATATCCAAATTTGTTGCTTTTTTCAGATTTCAAAAACTTAATGATATTGTTATCTTCCTATAGGCATGGATTGTTTTGATTGCAATAATTCAACTCCTAGTGGTTCTGATTTGAGCTCTGTTTTGATATCAATAGCAGATAATTTGAAATCTGAATCCTTATCTAATGATATCATGGGGTAAGTTTTCATCACATTCTTTAAAAACAATTTTTACATACTGTTTAAAAAAAGTTTTAAACTGACTAGTTGTACTAGTGGATTTTTTAATATATTAGAAAGTTTAAAAAAAAAATGCCCAGATGTAGCTTAAAAAAGAATTGAAATTTTTACTCTAATGGATAAATTTTTTGGTACTTTTCCGTTAGCCGGGCGTAAATGTCACCAATTGTGAACCAAATGCAAGCCAAGTCGCCAAGTGAATGGTTCTAAGAAATTTGGCGGAATTCTACATTATTTGGCGATTTTTCGCTTGCGCCCGGCTAACGGAAAAGTACCAATTTTTTTAATGTTGGTCTAAAGAACATTTTGAGGCCTATTCAACTTCTTGCTTTCACTGACAATTTTAAAGCAGTTGTGTAAATTTTAAAATAGTCATTATTTGTCTGTTAATTGTTCTTTCTATTTTGTTTCCAGCAATGAAGATGAGATGGTAAATGAGAAGAACATGGCAAGTGACTTAACTACCTTGGATAACTTAGAAATTTTGCAAGACTGCCAGGAAAGTGTGTTTTCCAGCACAAATGCTATGATGGACTGCTTTTCTGATATTAACAACTCCCCAGATCCATTTGATCTACCATCCATCGACAATGATGATTCTGGTATTGTTCACTCTCGCTTTAATATCTTTTGAATAATTGATTAGATTCGGGTAGGGTAAAATGGGTATAAAATACCCTACTTTTAGGTTTGTATTCTCAGTAATATCATTTCCAGATACTTCTTCTGTAAGGAAATTTTCTTTAATCTTTGATATTTTTTTCATTTCCTTGAGTTTTTGTACATTGTGATTTTTACTTTTAATTTTTAACCTCTCTAGAACATTTAAGTTAAAATTTCTCCAGCACTTGCCTGCACACATTTGCATTTTTGCTTTGAATTATTCATGCATGGAATTGTGAAATTTGAAGCTTTTGGCGATATTGTTGACAGTATTACACATTTCAAATCTTTGTTTGGGGAAAGAATTACGTTTTGTGATCTACATTCTTGATGTGGAGACAAGGATGGGTTCTGAGAACTTGAAGACATATCAGAAAAATAGAAAAGACTGGTTACAAACTTTCAGCATCTGCCCGAAGAAAGTGTTATTTTGTGTGCAATTGCTTTTTGGTTTGGAGAATAAATTGCACTGCCATTAGAACCTTTTATGACATTGGTGGCTGTTTTATTTTTGAAGCTCCCCAGAAGTAAAGGAAAAATTGATTTTGTTACAATCTGAGAGTAACGACTTTCTCTAAACCATGCTTTCAAAATATCTTTCCCAGTGGTGTAGCTGCAAAATAAGTAGTGTCAAAATTTCGAAGTCAATCAGGACCTGGTACAAAGTTAGTGAATGGTGTTTTCATTTTCTTTGAAAGAGGCAATGCCTCTGTAAAGTTTGTAACTGCATACTTTAGATCTTCCTGATCCTTTATGTGCAAAATTTTTTCTAACTAGTTATGATATGGAATATTTCTGTTTCATCAATTTTTAATTTGTCATAAATGAATTATTAATTTAAAGGAAAAAAAATCATGTTGTACAGTGGATGCCGCTTATAGTGATAACTTTGGGTCCAAGCCAAAGTGATCACTATATCCAAAATAACGTAAAAATAACACAAATCTATATGTATATAAGGATAGAAGAACAAACAGACCACACAATATTGTTGATATATATTCATTCGTTATAATCAGAAATAGTATAATGACACATTATAATTAGAATATTATATTATAATTAGAAAAAAAAATTGTACATATTTCATTTTTTAATATTTTATAAAGAAATTATCGAGGCTAACCTGTTTTTTGAGTTATTTGACATTCATTTGATAAACTTCATATGAATAATGCTTGTAGAAAGATTCAGCATGGTATTGGACTGATCTTCTTAAATTGTGAAGGTCTTGCAGAGTTTATTGGGGTGATGGTGGTTTTTCTTCTATCTCCATGTCATTGTCCTCAAGCTCTATGCCATCATCTCGTCGATTCATTCGTGCTTGACAGATTGTTTCTTTTGTAGTTTTTTCAACAGTCTCCAAATTTGCATCGACGTTGATCCAGGCCTCATAAGCTTCTTCAGAAGGGTCGGCTTGCTTTTCAATAACATCAGGGTTATCCTCTTGTTTGGTCCTGATGAAACTTCCATGGCGAAAGCAGTTCCTTATGGTCACATCATACCTGCAGCTTCCTGGTGACTAATTTGATCGTACATTTTTCTTTCAAGTTAAACATGCAACGTTTGCTCATCGTGAAACTGACAATGTTCTCAAGTGATAGCCGATATATCACTCAACAGAAGGCAGAACACTGCAAAGGGTAGAGAGAGAGGATTGGTCCAATGCAGATAACGATCTAGAAAAAAATCAGTTCTCGATGCCTTTGACCCTTCCGCTGTCCATGGACTTTTCTGCCCGACCTTCGAAATTGATTACTATAAGCGAATTGTTGATCACTGTAACGGGCGGGTTTTCCATGTATTTAGATACGGGAGACCCGTTCCATGCTATTTTTCAATTCCTACTATTAGTTCACACTCTCCCTATATATATTTATATATCTTGTTCAGATTTTCAATCGTTAATAAAATACTTTTTATTCATCCACTCAAGTTCAAATACATTTTTTAAAACTTGTAGTGGATGTCACTTGATGTTAATACAGTTTTTTTCAATTTTTTTTTATGGTTTCTCTCTCTCTCTTTTTTTAATTTTCTTTGTTGACCTAAGTAGGAATTGACTTAATTTCTTTTTATATATCTTGTTATTAGTATAACCAATCAATCATTATATCCATGATCACTATAAGTGGCATCTACTGTATCTATCCTACACTAGATGCAGAATGTTAAGCCTAACCATATACCCATTTTATCCCATTTTCTAAATATGAGATTAAAAAGAGGGCCCCCCCCCCCCTTAGCGGCAAGTTGAAGCAGCAGCAGAAAGTCAAAAAAAGATATTATGCCATTATAATAAGAATTCCTCAATAATATGGACTTGGCAATGAAAGTTAGAACACATAACATATGGCATAAACTTGTCCTCTTCGGTTTAATGTACAAACCATGGAAAAAAATATAGGGTTGAAGAATGGAACTTGGAACAGCTAACTAGAATACCCAATTAAAAAAACTTCAAATGTAATTAAAAATCTGTTGTGTGTTTTAAAATCCATATATTTCGATTACCCATTTTACCCCACCCGACCCTATCGATTTTAATTATGATTTTATTAGCATTCAATGAGATATTGTCCTTTATTGTATATTAGTTAACATCTTGACTAATTTTTTTCAGATTTTTATTGAAAATTTTACATTTTATTTAATTGGTGTTTGATGAATTATAAAATTAAAAATGTATAATATTTTATATAATTAATTTTTTGTGACTGATTTTTGTTTGTATGATTTTTAGTTCTTCCTGTGTATGGACCTTTCCCTGAGCTTGATAGTCAACCTTCTGTTGAAACAGATGTTTTAGGTAATAAAGAACCAAATGGTAATAACAATAATAATGATAATACTCAAGAAAGATTATTTTGTATAACCTTATTGAGGTGTTTGATCCAGGTATTCTTGCTAATTTTCCTTTAAAAAAAATTAATGTAATGTTTGTTGAAAAAAAATTTATGGAAGTATTTCTGCTGGTTTTTATCCTTACAGATTTTTCCAATACAGGCTCTATACTCTATTTTTCTCAGAAAGGTATACTAGAATCTGTCAAAAAGGAAACTACAGTAGGAAAGATAGATTATCATAAATACTTGTAACGTATTCACCTATTTTCTTAACTATAGCAGACTGCATGAATTAGTCTTGTCTGCATCACACAGATAACCATATCAGTTTTTGAATCCTTTATTTCATTCACTTGTCCACAGCCTTTTTTCTTTCTCATAGATGAAGTATTCAAAGAAAAAGTATTGTCGTCGTCAAAAAATTTGACTTCAAGATTTTCTTGAATCTCCATATTTTGAAATTCCCGAGTCTTAAAAAAGCAATTTTTGGAATCTGTTGGTCTGTCTGTGACAACCATAACTCAAAAACACAATAAGCTAGACAGATGAAATTTTGTATGTGATCTTCATACCAAAAATTTCAGATTTCTATCAAATTTTAGATGAAATCCATCAACGCTAAATTTGTCAGTGTGCATGATAACTAAAAAAACACAAGAAGCTAAATGAATGAAATTCATCATATGGTTTTATTGCCAGACTTAGGAATCTGTGTCTGATTTTCAAAAAAAAATCCACTGAAAGATTGACTGTGTATCAGACTGTCTATTCACGTATATGTGAACATGATAATTGAAAAACACAACCAGCTACATAAAAATTTGGTAATTGATCTTGTCACCAAAGTTGCAGGTCCGTATCAAATTCTAAATACAGTCGGACAAACGTAGGGATGGCGGTTATTGCGAAAATAACCGGTCTTCAGTTGTTCAGGTTTTTTCACCTCAGGTTTAACCTGGCGGTTATAATTGCTCAAAATAACCAGTTTTCGGGGGGTTTAATAAAAAAAACAAATGTCATTTGTAGACAAAATTTTATATTAATATTGCAAACCTGCCAACTCCCCTGCATTTGGCAGGAGTCTCTAGCTTTTTAATAATTTCTCCCGCTTCTCACCGATTTCCTCCCGCTTTTTAGAATTTTTGTGAAATTGGAGCAAATAAATAGTAATAATAAAAAAATCAGTAAAAGAGTGAAGAAAGAAAAATCCAGTGCTTGCCGCGACCACATTCTCCTCAAATTTCGAATGCACGGTGTCATTCCTCTAGGGATTCTTCATTAGCTCTTTGCCGCGATATCATGCCCAAGCTTGTTGGCTAGTGACTATCACCACAGGTTTTCGGTGCATGTGCTGCTTTGTCTGTTTAGCATGCTACGGAGAATCTGTTTATCTCTTCTGCCTATCTTGTCGTGTTAGGAGTATCGCCGAAATATATATATTTTTTGTCGTGCATTTCTTTTTCCATCAGTCCGGATCTGATGTCATCAAAAGAATCTAAAAAGAAATACCAGACTGTATTTACCAAGGCCTATTCCGAGGAGTATTCGTTTATTATCGCTTTGAAAAAAGATAAATCGCATGCATTTTGTACCATTTGCACGTGTGATTTTTCAATTACTTCTGGCAAAATCTGCAACAACTTCTTCTTTAAAGTAGTAAAAGTACATTATCATGTAATTTGTAAATAGGGTTTTTTTTGTAAGTAGAACTCAACTGTAAATATGAAGAAAAAAAAACTGTAATCAAGAAATATATATATGAAGAAATGTAAATCCATAAATTAAAGCTCTGAAGTACAAAAAAATATATAGGTAAGTCAATAATTTATATTGGTAAAACTGTCTAGATATAAAAGATGTATGGAAGAGTGAGGACTAAAAAAAGTGTGTATTAAAAAACTGATAAAAATTTTTTTAAAAACCCAGCTAAGCAATTTTTAAAACTCAATACATTTTATTTATTTCGTAAAGAAATAAACTTTTGAGAAAAATATAGCAAAATAAAAGATTGTCTCATTAGGCTCCCTCCACATTATTTGTACACGAGTTAAATAAAGTAAATGTTGGCTCTGCTGCACATTTGTGATCATGTTTGTATAATTGAAAATGTCTCCCTCTTTTTCAAATCTGGAGGTTGGCAGGTCTGATATTGTTTTTACAGAAAATCAATCCACTGGCCAATATTAATCTGCTCATTAAGACTTTTTCAGTAATCCACCAACCAATGGATGCCTCGAGAAAGTGGTTGTCATTGTATGGCCTAAGATCATGAAATTCAAAAAACATTTCCCCCTCCATTCTTCATTTCCCCCCTGTTTTGGTGAAAATAACTCCGACTGGTGCATGCGCAAAAGTGCAGAGGGTTTCGGAATCCAAGAACATACTACAACTTGGTAAATTTTAGTCTAATCGAACCTAAAATTGAGTCTATCTTCCGATCTGGTTTTTTTACCCAGTTATTGGATTTTTAAAATATAGCCGGGACAGAAAATAACTGAAGAAAATGGTTAACCGGAAGAAGAAAAAAACGGTGTTTGGTTAAAAACCGGTAGGTTTTCCCCATCCCTAGTCAAAGGAAAGAGGTACAAAATGCATACCCGATTCTCTTCACTGTGCTGTTAAACATAACACAAACATGCCATATTATGTAAGTATGCAAGAAAGTGAAGGAAGAATACTCACTCTGGTTATATCTGGGAGATGCGAGTAATATCCTTTGGTTCACTTTACAGTCATATATGTTCCTCGATGCTTCTTGGGAAAAGAATGTAACTACAGTAGACTCCGCTTAATGGGACTTAAGAATTTTGATAACATTAACCGAATTGGGTAAAATCAACTATATTTTTTTTATCACATCAAGGGAAAAGAAACAAAATGGAAAAGAAAACACTTACCTCGGGGCTATAATTTATTTCAAAAATAACAATTAAAAAATTCATTAATTGTTATTCCTTAACAGTTAATTTATATTGTTTGTACTCATATTGTTTTTTAAAATTTGTTGAATAATGCTGTACGCTGCATTTCAAAATATCAAGGGCTTGCCTCATTTTGGCGTTCCTTGGAAGTTTTTCTTCAGCACTTTCATCCCCATCCGAATCGTCAATTTTTATTGCTTGGCAAATTTCCAAGTCTGTTAGTGTGGCAGCAACTGGAATGTCCTCGTCAATGGACATCCCTTCTTCATATTTTTCCTTTTGCATACCTTCAGGAGGTTCAATGACAATTATCGACGGTCACGTCCTTGCCCGCTAAATGGGCGATCTTCAAAGAGAGGTCATGGAAAATAAACCTCGAAATTCTTGTGGGTGAAAGTGGCCCCAGATGTTGCCTTACAAGTCGAGTGAGAAAGTCTATGAATGTTAATCTCTAATGCTGGTTGAAAATGAGTTATCACTCAATTCTCTACTCCAAAACTGATAACATTAAATGATGTAGTGATCACACTAAACAAATAATTTTGTGTACATTTGAATACGTTGGTTCAGGACTAGAGGTTTTTGATAATATAAAGCGAATGATAACATTAACCGTGATCATGTTAAGCGGAGTCTACTGCACCAGAAATACTGTCCACATGAGTCCTTTAAAATTATACCTACCCACGCAAATAAACACATTATCTAATGATTGCTTGCCCCTTGATTGGAGTACCTGTTACTGAAGTTACATAATTTTTTTTTTATACTGTAATTTATTATTGTTTGAAATATTTGAGTGATATCAATTTAATGTGTTGTATTGATAGATTTAGTAGTATATGTTGCTTAATTTTCTTTTTTAAATGTGTGTTTTATTTTAATGGAGTTGACTATTTCAGTGATTTTTATGTATCCTTATTTGATAGATGCCAACGCAGTTCCTGGTATCTGTGGCCTTCGAAACCTTGGCAACACCTGTTTCATGAACGCTGGGCTGCAGTGTCTGCTTAATAATAAAGTGTTTAAAGAATATTTCGCGGAAGCTGATTTGGAGTCTTTTACAAAGGGTACACTAGCATACAAATTTACTGAGATGATGAAGAAAGTTTGGAGTGGTTCCTATTCAGTGTTGCATCTTGGTGAATTTAAGGAATGTTTTGGTGACATGCATAATCAGTTTAGAAATTACAGACAGGTAAATTATTTGATTTTTAATTATTGGACTGCCATTGTGATTGTGCTCTTAGATCATAAAATTTTTTTAAAGTCTTAATATCCATGTATAGAAATTTAAGACTTTTGCGATTTTTGTGGACTACACAAAAATTACAAGTGGATACATTATATCTTTGAATTTGAGTGGATTGTAATTTTTCTTGAATTAAAATGAAACATTAACCGAGTAATTATTATGAAATAAATCCAAATCAGCCTATTAGGCTTATACCAGTCTGATATGTTCAATCAGTTTCACGTGCATTTATTGACATGAATATGGTGATTTTTAAAAAATATTATCATATTCATATTATAAATTATATTTGAATTGTTCAATTATGTCATGAAATTATCTGTTAAAACATAAAATTTTCTTGTTAGGATATGTATCATTTTTAAATTAGTTGCTGGAAAGTATAATAGCTATGCATTTGAAACATATGGTTTTAGAGTTTTATTTACTGGTGATATCTAAATCAACAACAACAGAGAAAAGAAAGAGTGTTGCTTCAAGCACAACATTTAAATTGTTCAAAACTGGAAGTCAGTTCTGAAATTTTTAATCATTTTCCAGAATGTATTTCATTTTCCTACTGAGCAGTTAAGTGGCATTTATTCTGAAGCCTGTAGTGGCATTTATTAGCAAACATTAGACTTGGATCTCGGCAAAATAAACGCCCACCTTTTTCAATTATTTAGAAATTGTTCACTTTTCATTGTTAGATTCATTTTCATTATTAGAAAATTTCTTGTCTGCTGTTTTGAAATTTTGCTTCCCCACCAGAAACCCTCTTTAGCACATAGTTCAAGGGACCCCACTCCAAAAGGATATGGAGAATGATGTATTGTTGAATCTTAGTTCAAAATGTGATAAAATACTTACCTTAGCCATACATTAGAAGAGTAAAATCTGCTTTTTAATATGATTTCATTATAATTTTAGAATGTTATTATGTTTATAATGAAAGAAAATTGTAATAAATTTTAAAAATTCTACCTTTCAAACACTTAAACAAGAGTTAATCATAATTGCAGTATGTTTTATGCTGTAACTGTATGAGTAACATTACTTACATAATTCTTTTTCTTTAATTTTGTACCCAGAACAACATGAACAATAAAATATAATTCCCATTAGTGGATATATTATGATATTTTAAATCAATTAATTCAAATAGATAGGAATTAAATTTTTTACTTTTATTGCAGTAGTCCTTCATAGTTTTCCTTTCATTTTAGGGAAGTTTGTTAGAAAAAAAATCTATTAGTTTTTACTTCTTTGCTGTTTGATTTTTTTTATTCTAATTAAATCACTGTGAAATAAATGTTAATCTTAAAAAAAAAAAAATCCAATATCATGGTGACATACAAAGAAATTCTTAAGTGCTGTTTAATGTATTTTGAAAGATGGTGGAGGGATTTCTTCGTCATTCCCCATCATTGTAAAAGAACCTCAACATCCATGTCACAACCTCCCCCAACTTGTTCATTAATCCGCTGTTAACTTCTCCATACTAGACTGAGAAGACTGTGATTTGCCTAATGTAGAAACTTGCTCTTTGACTACCTCTGTTGTTTGGGGTGGGGGGGAGTAATACTGCTTTTATTAACACTCCAAAAAAGAAAAATTGTGTTGGAAGTTCTAAGTAAGTGATGCACTAATGAAATCATACAAACGCTTTAACGATTTTTCTGACATTTAAATGAGTAAGAATGAAACGTACCAGAGCAAAATGGTGCACTAAAGTTGTTTCATTGTATTCCTTGTAATTTGGGTTTGATTGTAATCAATTATATTTAGTTTTAGGTGATTATATATATTTTGGTTGTAAAGTACTGACAATGTGGTGGAAAATGTTATTGCTGTACTTTTCCGTTAGCCAGGCGCAAATGTCACCAATTGTGAACCAAACGCGAGTGAAGTCGCCGGGCGCAAATGTTGCCAAGTCGGCGTGCGCAAATGTCGCCAAAATTTGGCGGAATTCTACATTATTTGGCGATTTTTCTCTTGCGCCCGGCTAACGGAAAAGTACCATTATTGCTTTCAATCCATCATGGAAGTTCTTTACTGTTGTGAAAAAGGTTATATTTATAAATATCCACATTCACCAGCTAATGAACGATCCTGGATGGAGAGTGATTTATGTGCCTCTGGCAACCAATTAATGATTTTTTTTTATTTAAAACATTCTAAATATTTTAAACTAGCCGTCTTCGGCTTCGGTGACCAGCTTGTTCGCCGGGAATATAATTTCAACTGAATCTCTTATGTTTGAATTGATATTCATGGTTCACTTAACAAAGTAATTTTAAATTTCAAATTGTAATAGACATTTAACCCCTATTCTTTCCTATGCCTTGCACCTGTTCTATTCGTTGTCTGCATGAGCGTCCCTAATGGAGTCGAGTAACTGTCTTTGTCATGTAGCATACAATTGCCCGTTGTCGGCATCAACTTCACTCTCTTTACTCCTCCTGCAAAATATGCATTTGATTTTAACATCCAACAGTATGTTAGCTGGATGAAAATATGCTGATTAAAACTCACAATGGAAGAGAAACATATATTTCATTTATGATACACAACCTTTAACTTTTTGTCGTATTTGAAATTCATCCTTTTTGCTCCAGTTCGTAAAAAAGGTAATTGTACCCTCTTGACAAAACTCCAGGTGAGTGAGTTGGTTGCATTTCCTGTGAGTTGCTGTATGCAATAGCCATCCAGGGACAGCAACTGTTTAGTACATTTTACAAATAAAATATATTTCTGTTTCTTTTTGTGAAGATGTGACGGTAGTTTCTCGCAACTTATGCATTTGATCAACCCCAGCCACCCCAAAATCAAATTTCGTTGTCCTGTGCATACCTTTTTCTTCTGCACATAAGAATATCTTTTGATTAGCTGGATTGAAAGGTGAAAATATTAATTAAAAGAAACAATCGCTAGAGAATTATCATTCTGGCTATACATAAATGATATGACACATTTATAATCCCCCCCCCCCAAGATTATAGATAAAAATGAATTATTTTCATCAAAATTAAAGCATTAATTTTGATCCGGAGGGGATTTCCTTTCTTGAATTATAAGAGAATTGTCTTTTCAATTTTACTTTCAGTGGAAACTCGCAACAAAGAAATAACTTCTTTCACAGAATAGTCACGACTGGCCAGTGTTCCCATTTGGGAACTTGGAACTTTAATGAATTATAGCAAATGTGTTTCTTATTCATACAATTAAATTTTATATGTTATTAGTAATATGGATATTTTTAACTATGTGTACAGATTTTTTAAAATTTTGGATCTTTTAATTTTTAAGGAATTTTTATGCTACACACAAATTAAAATGTTAAAAAAATAGTCTATTTTTAGAAATTTCTATACATTGCCCATTTTATATCTGAAACATAATTTCTATATCCGAAAATCAAGCTCACTTTTAATTATAATTGACAATTTTTTCAAAACAATATGAACAATATTTTATTTTTAACTGAATTTTCAATCCGATGTTCCCAATTGGGAACATTGGCCCTGTGAAAGGTTAAATTTTATTACATAAAATTTTTGTATTTGAAATTTGTTCATTAATCACTCTTGTAATTATCTTCATAACTCGAAGATTTTTATTTTGAAAATACATAATTTTTGAAATAAAATAAATTATAATGGCTTAATTTCTTAACCCTTTTGGGACGACGTGCCTTCATCAAAGACCTTTCCACAGTACGGAACGGAGGAGAAAGGAATTGTCCCACAGGACGGGGGTTTTGTGTTGCTAAGCCTAACTTCAGAAAAAAACACAGTTTAAGTCCTAACGTTGTAATTTTTGGTACCATTTTAGATTATTACTTAAGCTGTAATATATGTTAAAATTAGCATTAAATATACTCATTTTCCTTTAATTTATATGAAAATATAGATGAAAAATTTGCTTACCTTGAGAAATAATTTTCAAAAGCACTATTCTAATTCTTCTGAAATTTTAATAGGCAAAATACATAAATAAACTTTAAGATTAAGTAAAAAAAATGTCACAATGACTGTTTAGACGAAAAAGTAGCAAAATTTTAAAATGAAAACTGTGTGTGAAAAACCTCGAAGCAGGAAAGAACACAAAGAAATCACTAGAAATATCACTTTCTAACTCTTTAAAAAATGAATCATCACTCTCATCTGCTAATTGGATCATTTATCATACGAGCATATTCTTCCTCAGATAAATAGCGCTTTCTCGCCATAATAAATTAAAGTCAAGGCTTTCCGAAATCAAAAGCGAAGTACTCAATTACGTGATGTGTAACTAGACTGATGCAACTAGGTTGGCGGTAAAACCCAAAAGGAACCCCACATAGTAGCAAAAAGAAATAAATAAAAGTATTCGGTGAGGTACAGAAACACAAACCATTTGGAGAATAAAACATCCCAGCTCTGATTACGTTTTAGCTCCCCCTCCCTCTCAACAGCTGATGAGAAAATACCAAATTCAGACAGGAAGTTAACGAACTGAAGGTCATGTTCCGATAATTATGTTCAGATTAAAATAAATGGACACAGGGTGCCATCTACAGGCATGAAAGACTTCCGCTTTTAAGCGGAAATCCGCTTTTTTGAATGTCTTTCAGGCTGTTTCTGAGATCGATGCAAAACCGTCGAGAAATCGTGACCGAAAAATGTGGGGGGTAGGGTGGAAGCTATGTCTGAATCCGAAACGAACGCTATTTTTTCTCCGTCACAAAGTAAACAGATGCATTCTCTGGTGTTTACGCGCCGTATCTATCATCTCGAGTGATTCGCACACAGCGTAATGGAGGAAGGCGGAACTTCTCCCGTATAGCCGAATGACGACCGCTACACGAGCAGGCCACGCCTTGCTGTTGAAATCGCAAGTCAGTGAGCTGCTATCGCCAATGTTAAATCACGGGTTGAATGCTAACGGTTGTTATGCAAAGAACTTCTACTACTACTATCATTTGTCTTGTGTTTGGCGGATCGCCCGTGTGATGCTGTATGTTTAGTGTTACGTTCGTCAATTGTAAAGATCAGCGTTTGTGAGTGTGACCGAGAACCAAAATGGAGATTAACTTAAACGATGAACATAAAGTTCGTTTCCTAGATGCGAACGAAAAAAATAAATTTAAATTCGAGTGGTTGAATAAATCTATGAAAATTAAACTGCCGGCGAAAGGTAACGATACGAACGTGGAAGAGATAGCAGTAAAAGTAGGAGATTCGATCAAGAAGATCGAAATAAGTGGAACTGTAAATTGCCAGCTTTGCTCTGATACCATTTATAACCAAACATTCTAAACTTGAGAGATTATTTCATATTTATGTCCTTAATTTAATGCTTTTTAAAGAAAGTATTGCAATTATTAAACAATCTTTCAGTTGCTGAACTCGAACATTATTCGAAATAAGTTAGTATACATGCATGAAGATTGTATGTTGGAATTCTTAACAACAGATTATAAACCTAAAATTATTAACATACATGAGATGAAGAAGTCATTTCCTATATTTTAAATACAGAATACAACAGCTGCTCTAGAATAATTAAATAAATTGCTTTTTCTATATGTATTTTAAGTAGTGCCTTTGCGTTTGTATATATATCGATTTTGTGGTGAATTTTGTATTCACGTAGAGTTCAGCTTTTTTGAACAGCTTGCACTTTCATGCCTGCATCTAGTGGTCTTTAAAAAATGTTTCAGCTCAAAATGCATATATGCATCGCCCGTCCCGAAAGGGTTAAAGCCTTTAAGGTAGCAAATAAAATAATAAATCATATTTATAATTAAAAAAAATCTTTTCTTACAGCATGATTGTCAAGAATTTTTAGCAATGCTTTTAGACACCATGCATGAAGAGTTGAATTGCTCTAATAAAGGGAAATCCAAAGCTCAAGTTGAGCGTTGTTTCTCAAGTATTAACAATTGCAAAGAATCAGTAAGTTCTGAAGCCTCTCGTGAGTCTGAGGTTGCAACTGATGGAGAAAAGAGTATGGATGTTTGTGATGTAAAAGAAGCCACCAGCAAGAATATTGAAATGGGTGAATCAAGTTCCTCAAAATGCTCCGAACCATCTACTTCACAAACTCGTGTGACAAATTCAATTTCTGATGCGAATAATACTAAAAATGCTAGTGTTCCTTGTACTGTCAAAAAGAAATCTCTAATGGAATCCAATGCAACAATTTA
>BGPR01013511.1:12646-32943 GCA_013235015.1 Araneus ventricosus
AAACAGAAAAATCGAATATTGGCTTATAATATTAATCGAATATTATTAATAAATCGAATATATTAATAAAACTATTTATAACATTTTATAAATTTATTTTGAGATAGATTTCTCTCTCGATGCGAATAGTAAGGCGTCATCGCATACGCAACGATATATGATCGTTGGCACTTTTCGCAACTGTTGCGAACGACGATATATCATCGTTCGGCACTAAAAGGGTTAAGTCATATTCACTTCTCTAGCACTTCGATATGTTTGTTTGACGAGAAAGGGTACTCTAATCATTACTTTTTGAGTGAATTTATGCAAAGAACTTTCCTTTAGCAAAACTCTCTTCATATTATAAAGCAACTTGTTTTCTAAATATTAATAAAAATTAAGGTTCTCTATTCAAGAGAAAGAAACGTTTTAAAATTTCTAAGCAGATATGTGATCGAATTTCAGATCCTAAGGGTTTATGATCTGGTGAAATTTTGTCTGATCACATAGCAAAAGATAGGTTTTTTTTCTGGCTAGTCCCATAGCTGTCTGTTTAAGAATTGCTATGAGTTGGTTTGAAAAGTATTTTATTCTTCTACCTTTATTCTTTACACAAATGTTCGTATCAACTACATTGTTTCCATATGTTTTAGTAATCCCTATTAAGGTAACGAAATAATTGCCTAAGTGTAGCTTTTATACTTCTGTATTGCGGTTGCCCTAATTTTGCTAAGGTTTGCTAAGATTTTTGCTTCGTTTTTCTTTCCCCCCAGGGAAAGAGAAACGAAGGGTTCATCAAAGGTTCACTACAGTTGTTGGGTTGAGTCAACCCTCCAGAGTAATGAAATGAATTGGAATATCAGTTGACAGGTGTTGCCTCCGTTTGGGAAGATTTAAGAACTCTTTTGTGCAGTTGAAAGAACCGACTCCGAAGTCTTTCCTTAGCCCTGTCAAACTTTTTGAAAAATGACTATTTCTTTAGTGATTGCTTTTGTGAAGAAATTCCAAGATTAACAGAAGATACCTTCCCAAGGTCACATTTCACTAAAATGCACTGAGGGATGCACAAGTAGATGTTCAGGGAAGAACATGCTTCCTGTTCCTTTACAAGGAGGTACAATCATACTTTATCTTAGGGATTGTTCTCTTGTGGGGAGAAGTGTGATAGATACCGAGAAGAATTTGCGGCTACGAAAGGTCTGCCAGTGAAAGTCATATTGATTAAATGAATTATCGCCGAAGTGTGCAAGAAGCTATTCAAAGTAGAGCCCATTTTCTTTTACAGTTAGTAGAAGGTTGTAAAAAAGGAAGAGTCTCATACTTTACCCACAGATTCTTCAGGTGTGGGCCTATCTCCAAGAAGTATGATGAACTTCGAATATCTATTACATTAATGATTTATAGCATACATCAAAGCTTCATTACTCAATTTAATTTATATAAAGGTAGAATTCTTGTCATATACTTGAAGTTTTCGAAACGTTGACCGTTATTTTCCAGGCGCTGCTGATGAAATTGACCAATGGTTTTGCGAACGGCACTAAACATGTCAGTTGACATTCGGAAGCATTTTCTTTAATGCATTCTCTCAATACGTTGATTGTAGATCGTCTGGAGCTATAAGCATTATGTTTCGTGCATTCCCACGAAAAGCAATCCATCGGGATACGAGTCGACGACTGTGTGTGTGTGGAGTGGGGCTGGGGGAGGTGGGTTCAGAGCTACGTTTTCGTCCTGACCCTCTTTTCTCCAGAATTTTATCAAGATAAGCCTTTGGTGGGATAATAATACGAACTCCCCCATCTTGCTGAAGAGCCATTCTTCGTTCTCGTATGTCCTGAGTGAGTGGTATAACGCACTCCTTTTGTATATACAGTTTAACACCGCTGTTCGAAGTATTCTCAGTGAAGAAGAGTTCAATTTAACCACACCTGAGAATCTCCCCTACGCAGTAAACACCGAATAATTTCATATTATATTCGAGTGTCAAACTGTGATTATCAAGTGCTGAATAGCTGTAAGTATGACGATCGACTCGTCTGTTATTTATGATAAGGCGACATTTTTATGTGCAAAACTAGAACTCTAAAAAATGAAGAAATATTATTGTGTAATTAGTTAGAACCATGAAACTTACGATAGCTGGCAAGATTTTATATTTATTAATCTGAGTTATAAAGCTTTGGTGCGTGTTTTTTACTGCTTGTGTAGTAGTTATTAAACGTGTGCACACAATTTTAGGACGTCTTATGGAATATCTAGAAAATCACCCGTCATGGTATGACGGGTGCAAATTGCCTCTTCTTGCGAGAGATTTACCATCAAATTTGACGTGTTTAAATAGATATATATGCGAGAGAAATGTTTAACATTGATTGAAAACAAATAAAATAAACATGTTTTATGACAGGAAATATTTTTTATTTACATATTTCTTTATTCAAGAAACCTCTTGGTAAACAACATTCCGTGTGAAGTATTTTTCGTTGTTTAACAAATTTATGATGATTCAATAGCCATGAAATTCTCAGCTTGTAAAACGTAAGTCAAAAGTTAAAATTTCAAAGAAATTCTTTTTCGAAATTCTAATCAAAACAAAGCTCTTCTCTGCTTGTCAAACGTTGCCAAAAATATTATAAAATAATATCCTCACGATTGCATTAAATAATCAGATGCATCGTGGCGTCCAAACTATATCGTGCGCACTATTTTAGATCTATTAAATTTGAAATTAGAACGACAATTACTCTTTTAAATTTAAAATTACTGAAATTTAGGTTCTCTAACAATGAAATAATGCTGTTTAACGTCTCGCAGTGCTATGGTGGGAGTTTTATTATTGGTGACGTCAGAGCGTTACCGAGAGACAAATCTGGGCTGTTATATTAGTAACATAAATGAATTCCAGTTGAACGCAGTCATGTAATTAGAAACCAACTTCCATTTGGAGTTGGAAATTGTATTTAAGAGTATAATTTTCTGCGCGAAACAACTTTCTTATATTATAGTGCAATTAATTTTGGAAAATGCACCCTTTGAAATTTCTGCAATGTTCTGCTAAAACATTCAAAATAAGTACTTATGCGTGAGTGTATTTCCAGTCGCATAACTGCTTCCAATGAATAAAAAAATTACTTTAAATTCAATAGATGAATTCTGAAAATACATACAGTCGACGCTCGTTATAAAGACCACACATTATAACGACCATTCCATTATAACGACCAGTGACAAAATCCTCAACTGTGTTTCCCTATGCACTCTATGTTATTTTACTTCCGGTATATCGACCGACCAGTGTCGTCTAATCCCAATACAACGTCCGAATTCAGCTGACACAAAAAAAAATTCTCCAAAATTCCTTTATTTTCTACTTTAAAATCTATTTTAAAAATATATTTTTAATTCATAAAATTTCATTTTTAATACCAATGATAAAAAATAATTTGAGTATCTAGTTGAAATCTCTTTAAAAACAGCCTATTTTTACGGAACTGCTGAGCGTGCATGTGTACATTTCTTAATTATATCCACTATAACGACCACTCGTTATAAAGACCTTTTGCTGTGGGACGCAGAGGGTCGTTATAACGAGCGTCGACTGTAGTTCAAAAACTTTTCGATGCTACACTTATTGATTAAACTACTTTCTAATCACATTGATGCCGCAAAATGTCTACTTTTTAGTAGACATATGAAAAAATCCAGTGGAATATGTAGAGATTTATCAGAGTTCCCTATTATTTAAAAAAGCACTTTATTTAACTTTCCGTGTCGCCACTGCTGAAGTGTTTCATAACGTGTTTGGTTGTCATAAATCAATTTTGTAATTACGCCAAGAGCCAAAAAAATGATGTATTCTCGAAATACATTATTCATTTCTTACGTGTCGTTGGAAGTGAGACAGGAGTAAGGAAGCGAGATTTGTTCTAGAAAGTAAATTACATTTTGTTTAATTAAAGTCAATGAATTACTAAATGTTTTATGAATATAAAAACATCACTTACTTTCAACTAAAAAGAATAGCCTTATAATACGGCATTAACTCTACTAGGAGTAAAATATAAATGAAATTATTCTTAAAACATCGTCGCTTAACAATCAACACCACCTATCTCAATTTTTTGAAATTTCAAAGAGGAAGAAAGAACTGAATATTTCGCAACCAATAACGAATATTTCTGAATTTTTGTAACACCTGATATAAACATGAGACTGCATGCTACTACCATATGTGAAAAAAATTCAGAAATATTGGTTATTGGTTGCGAAATATTCAGTTCTTTCTTCCTTTTTGAAATTTCAAAGAGGAAGAAAGAAAAAGAACTGAATATTTCGCAACCAATAACGAATATTTCTGAATTTCTGTAACACCTGATATAAACATGAGACTGCATGCTACTACCATATGTGAAAAAAATTCAGAAATATTGGTTATTGGTTGCGAAATATTCAGTTCTTTCTTCCTTTTTGAAATTTCAAAGAGGAAGAAAGAAAAAGAACTGAATATTTCGCAACCAATAACGAATATTTCTGAATTTTTGTAACACCTGATATAAACATGAGACTGCATGTTATTATTAGATGAGAAAAAAAATTCAGAAATATTCGTTGTTGGTTGCGAAATATTCAGTTCTCTCTTCCTCTTTTAAATTTCAAAAAATTGAGATAGGTGGTGTTGATTGTTAAGCAACAATGTATTATTCTAAAGTGTGGCTGGAAATGAAGAAATATTTTTTCATTACACTTAATTAGATTCGATTAACCGTAAATAATGTGTATATAGTTGAAAAGTAGTTCACTATTAACAAATTTGTAACCCTGTACGCATCATTTACTTTCAACTAAAAAGTACAGGGTGATTATAAAAAATACTTTTTTATAATCACCTTGTATACCCTCACCAATCGCTAGGGGGTCATATATCGGCAAATTTCTTTTATACCATGGTTGTTGTTTTCACTTTCTTTGTCTCTGCCTAGAGCCACCGTTTTTTGCCCTATAAATACAGTTTCAACTCCATTTAAGTTTTTTACTGTAAGGATCACGTTTCCGTGAAAAAAGTAGGTGCTGCCATTTGAAAATTTCTACATTTTTTCACTGTTTCCGTAACTGTGAGAGCTTTGCTTTTGTTTTGCACATCATTCTCGAGCGCATACCGTATTATACCTCCATTCAAAACTTCATTGCTTTCCCTATAACGATATGCTCTATAAGGGACCATATATCAGCAGTTTTTTTTTTATAATCCCCCTGTATGATACGATAGTTTATGTTAAAATCTCAAAATATTTCGTTCTTTTTCTCATTTCGTGGTTGAGTTAGGTTTTAAACTTTTATCTTCTGATGGTACTTGAAAGTACCGCTTCAATTAAATGAATATATCTTGGTAATATGACCACTTTTCCTTATGGTACTCACAAGGGCACGAAAAGTGTAGTTCGACAGCAGGCTATCGATAGCAGCTGAAGGCAGAAATTAAATCAATTTTGTTGTAAATTAAATTAAATAAATTATCTTAATTAATTGAAAAAGTATTTCCCTCTTTACTGAGATTATTCCGTACCAAAGCTTATCAAAATATACAAATTCAAAAATATAATTAAAAAACATTTAACTAATTCAGTATAATTTTGCGTTACAAATACGGCAAATTAATTCTGGATATAAAGTACAGAATTTCTTGTTTTGAGCGAAAGTACCAAAGGTTTTATTATCATTTACAGATTCACAACATTTTACTTAGAAATTCATATTAGTATAAATGAGTTTCCTCTGGGCCAATGATACACTTAGTATAGAGCTTCTTAAACAATTTGTACTAGAGACCTTTCACTGGAATACTAATTTTGGACAAGGAAAAATGTCGATACAAAATTTGTAAAGAGGGAGTATTGAATTACTCAAAATTCATACCAAATAGCAAAACTGTAATACAAAAATAATGAAGCCCTGCGTATTTCGCTCGAATTGGAAAAAAAAGGGCTCATTCGACGGCTCATTTTATAGGGTTCTTTAATATCTATGACTTTCCAATTTAAACTTTTCTCTCAGATTAATAGCCTTTTATTTAAACGCATAAAACAGATGTCTCGAATCCCCCCCCCCTTATCCGGTTCGATCGCCGGGTACAAATTATTTTGCCATGTTTTGTATGGCTGACCCAATGACTTAAAGCAATAAAATTGCTGTTGTGTATTTTTTTCATATTTTGATACTTTTAATCTCAATTCGACTGGACTAATATAATATTTATAGATCATAGAAAACAAAAAAGAAAATATATATACAGAAGAAACAGAAGAAGTAAACAATAGCGATAACAATACACCTTTTTGCGCGCCCAACGCATCATCATCCAGTGATTGCATCAACAAAGTTGTCCTACAATCAACCAACAAATCACTATAGAATTAAACAACAACAAAATTCTCTAATAATTAAAATAATTAAAACATATAAAAGAAAACAATTAGAAAATAAAAGAAAATACAATCAAAATGGAAGAAATGAAAGAGAACTCGAATGACGAACTTTTTCAAAGACCACTCGCCACCGGAGTTCTAATATGGATAAATTTTCAGTCAAGGGTAAGACTTACATAGTCAAAATTATACCCCCTGTGGCCTGAATTTATCCATTAACTGAAATATAGGAAATAATCCCTTTGGAAAAAGAAAAAACATAATAAAGTCCTTTATAACAAATCCAATAGATTTTTTTGTTGTTTAATTCTATAGTGATTTGTTGGTTAATTGTAGGACAATTTTGTTGATGCAATCACTGGATGCTGCTGTGTTGGAGGCGCAAAAAGGTGTATTGTTATCGCTATTGTTTACTTCTTCTGTTTCTTCTGTATATATATTTTCTTTTTTGTTGTTTTTTATTTTCTGTATTTGTATTTTATTAGAAGTTGCTGCATATGCGCCATTCTGTCTAATACAAAAAAATTTAATTAATTTTTAATATATTTTGTTAAATTTTATTAATTGTAACTGTGATAATATTTATAGCATATTCCTGATTGGGCCGGGGAAGAAGCATACGCACTCTCTCGCAGTTTGCTGTCCCCTATACCACTATCGGCGGTTGTGTCTACCCACAATCCATTCTGTCCTTTCTTGTTCGCGACTCCTCTTGCCATATTTTCCAGGTGGATGACATTTCGAGAAAGGCTGTGAACCAATGGGACGAGCATGGAAAGATTAAGCTCTGTAGGGGGTTCTGTTTCCCTTACTCAAGTTCCAAAATCAGATTTTTATTGTCTTCAATATACGCAGTTTTTATGTAGCAAATATTACACCAACTGAATTTACAAAACTTTGAACTGCAGGTGACCTTCAAGAGAGTTAGTTTCGGCATTTCGCGCATCAAAAATTCAAATTTAAAAGTATTTTTTTGTAAAATGAAAAATAATCTCTAAAACTTTTTCAAATAATCTAAATATTCTAATACAAAGTTTGCCAGGACTGTTGAAGACAGTTAGCCAACTGGGAAAAAAAGAACCACACTGATCTGTAACCGAATTTTAAAACATGAAAAAAAATCCTAGGAATAGTGTTCTGAACTCTAAACGATACTTAATTTTAATTTAATAAGTTCGAGTACCGGACCCTTATAAATCAAAAGAAAGCACAAAATCAAATAACCCTAGAAGTACGCAAAAAAAAAAAAAAAATCTCCAGGCTTCGAGGCCCCTAGGCCTACTTTGCCTATTTGATAATTTGCCCTACGGACTAGTCTTCTTTCGGTGGATGAGATGAATATTAAATAAATAAATAAATAAAGGGTGCGCTAACAATAAGCGGAAAGAAGAAATTAGAAAATTTAATTTTTTAAACCAAGATAAGAAACGTTTAGTTAGTTTAGTTTAATTTATTAAGATTAACTTTTCATTTTTGAAGCTATGTGAGAGCTATTTTAGAGACGGACCTGTCAAATTTGAATTGTTTTCAAATGACGAGGATAACACTTGAATCTGTATAACATTATTCCAAAATCCCACGCCCAACCAAGACATTTAAATCAAGATGCCAGATTCAATGCGCACGAAGCCCATATGCACAATGAATCTTCGGTGTAAGCGGGTCTCGAACCTATGATCCCTCGATTCGGAAGCTGAGACATCGCCTGACCTCGAGATAGAGAAAAAGGATAAGATATATATTTTCTAAGATAAGAAATATTTTTTTCAATACAAAAATCTAACGTCATCCTTAAGAATAGACAAATAATTATTAGTATTGCAAAATGGTATTTTGATATTAGTTATTTAAAATTCCAAAACCTTATAGAAAAGGAGCCACAATTTTATAATATTCTTAGAAAGGAAATGCGATTAAAGCTGAGCCTCGAATGCTGAAGGGTTGAGTGCTGTTTATTTCAAAGTCTAACTCGGAAATGGTATTCATTTAAGTTCATAAAAGTATCATATATATAAAAGTTAAATTTCCGCAAAACGTTTTGGAAAAAAGTTGAAAAGTTAAATTTCTTCAAAAAAAAAAAAAAAAAAAACCACGGAATCTCATTGCAAGAAAGACTGTTCAAAATCAGTTTGCCAATGCATAATTGAAAGTAAGCTATACGATAACTATAATTTTCTATACCTCAACAGTTTTAAAGACTTTATACAGTATGTAAAAAAAAAATAGATGTTTTCAAAATTAGAAAGAAAAAATGCTACATTTTGTTACAAGAATAGTAAAAAATAAAAATCACACTCTCAGCTTTCTTTGAAAAATGCTATTTAATTATTATAAGAGAGAGAGATTTTTCAAAGTAAAAGGGCCGGAATTACATATTTTTACGCCCTAAGTCGAAACACCTAACTCTGACCCCCCCACTCAAAAATCTGTTTTAGAATTTTCAATTTAATATATGATAGATACGAAAAGCAAAGATAATTAATATCTTTTGCTTCAAACTTACATTAAACCTCATTAAATTATGTCACATAAACACGCCATAATTTGTGTATGTTTCAGTTTATAATGAAAATTTCACTCCCCTCGTATTATTTGACGAACACTCTTCTCAATATTTCTGTTTGCGGCTTTCAGGCATACCTGAGTAAATTAAGCTGGATATGAAAGTAGTAAAGAGGTATTTTATGTACCTAATATCAGTAAATATGTAGGGGAACAAGCAATATGTGTGCAGTCATTCATTTGGAATCAGGGCCGTCTTTCCATTGGGTTAATCGGGCTGTAGCCCAGGGGCGTATTGATCCAAAGGCGCCTAAATATTTACTATACTGATTTTATTTTAATTTTGAACCAAAAATATATTTAATTATAATTTTAAATATGTTAAAAATAAAGGTATTATTAGGGCGTGTAGCTAGACAGCCATAGATTTTTGTAATGTTACATAAATGTGTATATCATTTCAAAAATATTTATACAGATGGAATCAGGGAGAAAATCCTCAATGATGATTGTAATAGAAGTTACCTATATTACGGAAGCTGATACGCAAAATCCTATTTTGAAAAAGCGCTAATTTAATCACAGAACAGATGACTTTTTTTTGGGCTCCTCAGTTATTTTATTAGGTAGCTATTTTCGTTGGGCCATAACATGCCAAATTCCTAGTTACGTTTCTGATGGGGCGCCAAATTATTCTAGCCCAGGGCGCTTAAATTTGTTAAGACGGCCTGAATTTGGAATTTCTATTGTTGAGCAAAATTAGGATTTTCCTTTTTCCGAGTTTTGATGAGTGGGTGAGAGAGACGTAGCATTGTACCGCTCTTTTTATTTCATGTATATGGATATATATTTTTAAAAATGAATTTTAGATTACCTTTTCAAAATTATTTAAAAAATTTTGTGAATTATTTGGCTATCACTTCTTCAGTATAAACGCTCCCTGTGGCTGCTGCGCCTTGGGCCAGGACCTAGGTTGGCCCTATGGGAAATCCAGTCCTAAAAATAGAGCCTTTATACTGTAGAAATGCTAAAAAGACATTCTTATAAACTATTAGAAAGATATTGGAAAAGTTTCAAAGAAATTGTTTTTACTGTCACGCGAATTTTTGTTTGTCCACTGAACGAAAGCTTAAGTAAGGAACTCTTTTTCATGGCGGAGAAAACAGTGCGACACAATTTGCTAATAGAATATAACAAAACTTATAGAATAAATTTTAAATGCAATTAACCTACGAGATTTTATTCATTTATTGTCAGCAATTAATCACACAAAAAAGTTACGCAGTCATTTTTCCCTCTATCAAAAATCACCTGATGCTCATAAAATTGGAACTTCTCTTGGTCACGTTCGCCATATTGGAGATAACCTTGCCAAGGTCGTCCTCCGTTGTAGCATTGTTCGCTGCTTTTAGGTTACCCATTCTGCTTTTGTTAACACTGAGTTCTTCCTCACCAATATTGGATACTAGAGTGAGTCGACGTCACCAATCGGTTTCCTCGTATGCCGAACTCGCAATTTATAATTCCTTTTAATAAAATTTCACTTTCTCACATCAGCAGGTAATAGCAGGAATTTCCAAGTTTTTCAAACAAGCAGATGATGCTCGTAGTGAATGCTTCCTAGTAAACGAAATATGCATAACGACCCCAAAATTGAACCTGTTTCGGAATTTATCAAAAAGACATCTATTAAATTTTTCGAAAAAATATCCGAAATTCGCAACCTGCTTTAAAGACCAGATGACGATCAGTGGCTGCGATTGGGTGAAAAAAGTGAGGGGCAAAAAATGAACTGATATCTAAAAGTACCCGGAAGTACAGGGGTTAAACAACAAAATTTAAAAATTCTGTTACAAAATTAGCTTGCTTTCCCGAATACTATTGCTTGTTTATGATTCCTAGCTTTAGACAGCTAAAATAATAATAATAATAATAATTACCCCCAGAAAAGTAGAGGGACACTGTCCCCCTTACTCGCCGCCACTGATGATGATCCAGCTATTCCCAGCTTAAGGAAAAGGCCGAGAGCTATATTGGACACATCGTTTGTTAACCCTTTTAGCCCGGGATGTTGCTACGATATTCCGAATGCTGCACGACATCGTGTGAATATTGTAGAGCATTTCGTGCTAATAGGGTAGCTACACTTCATCACCCTGGTGTTGCGTAGTTTAACTCTTTTAGCGCCGACCGAAAGTATCGTACCTATGCGAGGAATGCCGGACCAATTTGACAAATTTTCTAAGCTTTGGAGGAAAAGCTCATGAAAAACAAAATAAGAATGATGTTCACAAAATTCAAAAAGAAGCATATTACGAAATAAAGGTAGAATAAATTAATGCCAATTGTATTTCAATATTTGTTGAAGATCTTTCGAATAACATAAATATAAAGTATTATGATAAACAGAAATACTGAATATTAACTTATAATATTAATCGAACATTATTAATAAATCGAGTATATTAATAAAACCATTTATAAAGTTCTATAAATTTATTTTGAGATCGAGTTCTCTCGCGATGCGAATAGTAAGGCGCCATCGCATACGCAACGATATATGATCGTTGGCACTTTTCGCAAGTGCTGCGAATGACGATAAATCATCGTTCGGCACTAAAAGGGTAAAACTTCCCGTCTGTAAGGGAACGCGGAGATCATCGCAGTCAATGCCAGTCTGGGCTATTAAAGTTTATAAATTCTACCGCTTAGGCCTTCGATAGCTACGTTGTGCTATACACGTTCTTACATCGGAAAGCTGCAAGCTCAAGGCTGTAAGTGCAATATTTTCAGTTTAAACATCGCACACACAAATATTGCCTTTTATAAGTATAGATTAAAATACGTAATATCGCAGGGAGCTTGGTTTTCAGATTCCACAAAATTTTGGTGAAATAAAATATGAAAACAAAATGTATTAGCATATTAACTCAGCTTTCAACAATCAAAGAGAAACACGCAATTAAATATTTGTTTAAACAATGAAAGCGGTTTAAATTGCGTAGCAAGAGTAAAAAAAGTATTGTTGTATATTATAACAAAAAAATATTTTTTTAATTTATTAAAATTAAAGAAAATATTGTATGGGAACTTTTTCGTTTAAATCAAACTTCTAGGAGTTTAAAATAAACTTCATCAGCGAAAAATGTCACAGTGAAAAATTGTTTAATTAAGTTTAAAGTGTTACAACTACTTAGACTTGAAAATATTTTTATCCTGAGCAACGCCGGGTATATCAGCTAATATACTATACAGCTAAACACAAAAGGAGCCATTTTGTGGAAGTTAATGAGAAAGTCGAGGGGAGAAAACTCCCTCCTGACTATTTGTTTCTCAAACATGTCGCTCTTATGTATAGCTTTCGGATTTTTTTTTATTTAATGCATAGTTATACGTTGTCGTTTACATCAGCAGTTTTTATCCAAAATTCTTCCTTGCCATTAAAAGATCCAAATATCCCTGAAAAATATAAGTCCAAATGACCACTTTATCAGATCCTAAATGGTTATCTTACCGTTTCGAAAAACGTAAAGAAAAAACGTAAATCAAGTTGATTATCTTAATCATTTTTGTTTACAAGTGTTAAAGAATCTGATGGAAAAAGTCAGTGTAAGAGTTTTTGCAATTCTACTTGGGGGCACGACCCACAATTTATGAAGCCCACATTCAGAGGAGAAATTTTATTGAAAAAATAGTATTTTCCATTAAGGTACTGAAATTTGGAATGAAGGTATGAACTGAAAATTTAGATCAAGAGATCTTGAAAACTGACTTTCCTGTTGATGGTTTTATCTTTACACTTGTTTCCTCCTGAAAGTTATCTTGATCAGGGATTGGACTCAGCCTTTCTTCCTCGGATGGCTGAAGAACTAGATAGCAATGGTGCGATAGTTTTCCTAAGGATTAGTAAATGATCTGTTTGGAAAATTCCTACAAATAACTAAAACTTATCAATCTTTCTTTAAACTGTGAAGTAAGAAAGAAGAGAAATTTACCCTTCTTTGATCGCCTAATCCTTCTGAAAACTGACCACCAGACAAAGCTATCTTTCATTCTCTTCAAATCCGCAGTGGATTTGAACAGCTGACGAAGAAAATCTCATGTGGTTAAACAGTGCTTAGACATATTGTGAGAACTCCTAGGCCACACCACTAAATGACACACGCGAACAAAATGAAAACATGATAAAAACACGTGTTTTCTTGTTATGGATTTAGATAAGGTTTCCGATAAGCTTTTTCTCCAAGAAATGGTATATTTTAGCACATTGTTTAGCGATTTAAGAAACAGACCACCTGAAGGAATATAAAGGAAGACAAATTTACCCCTATTCGTTTTATAACTTTGGTCTTCCTTCCACCCGTAATTGCACGAATAGTCATGTACCTAACAATAGATGATGGGTTATCTTTATACTTCGCATAATACCCGTTTTTACATTTCTCCCGCTCCCTACCGCTGAGATGTAAGTAGGGTTTTGTTGGATATGGGGAATGTATACTTATAATTCCAGCTGTGCTTATGAATCTAAAACCATTGTGAGTATAGGATCGTTGTTGAATATTTTTTCAATTATGTGCGAAATGCAGTAGAACCTCGATTATCCGACGTGATTGGGATCGAACCTACATCGAATAATCTAAATTTCCGGATAATAGAGAATTTTTCAATAATCATCTAGTTTAATATGTAACTTCGTTATCGAACTCCTATTATGATTATTTAAACTGCTAAATAAATATCTAAATTCAAATTATACATGAAAATTTATTTTGAAACAAAAAACTTACAGTGATTTAAATGGAAGCTTCATCTGGCGTAAAATGGTCATTCTTTGTCGTGCATCTCTGTCACAAAGTTTTCTTAAAAGCATTAGTTCAGAAGAATCACATTGTTCTTGTTGTACCAAACAATTAAGGCCCTTTGAAAAACACTCAAAAACATCATTCTTATTAATCTTTACTTGGGAATCATTCTCGCCTTCATCATCATCGTCTTCTTTTGGAGAATGTCGGACTTCTGCGATAATTTCCTCATCATTAAGCAACTGGAAGCCTGCATCTTCCATGTCACAATTCAACCAATCTGTGATTTCTTTGATCCCACAGTTTTCAAAAAGTTTCGGATAATACACACTAATAATATATAAAAATATACAGTTAAAAGAGTTTTGGATAATAGACGCTGAAAAAAAGTCAGGAAACCGACGTCGGTTAACGGAGAGTTCCGGTTAAAAGAGGGTCGTATAATCGAGGTTCTACTGTACTGGCTAGAGTGTGTTGCAGTAATGGAAACTCACAAATAGCCTTTGCTTCTGTAGAACCACCTAAACCTTAAAAACTCTGTTTACAGGCAATATTTGAAAGGTTTAATTCAATAAGAAGATTCAAAGGAGATTTATGTTCATCGGAGAAAGTAATAATATTTGTAGAAAAAGAAACGGAGGGGCATATGACAACATTTGGATTCCGAGTAGCGCCGGGTTATCAGCTAGTCGATTAAAGTAATTAAATTTTGATTCCGTACTCATAACGGCACTTGGAAGTGAATTTGAAGAAAATTGATTTAATATACCTTAATGCTTATTCTAATGACTTATAAATTAAACACTAGAAAGGAGAAGAAAGTTGAAATAAAAATTTAGTTTTTAGCTGATTAATAAAAGTATGTTTTAAAAATTGTTTTCATTAAATTTATTCATTTATTACATGCAAACTCAATTTTCTAAAAAGCAATGGGCACACAAAACTTTATTTCTGCTCCTAAGGACCAAAAGAAAAATATGAAAAAAAATTTGCATTTAAAAGCATAAGAAAGCAAAAAAAAAAAAAGCGAATCATTCGGATTAAGATCTATGATATTACGTTTAAAATAAAACAACTTAAAAATAAACAAACACATCGATTTCACTCGTTATTTTTAATTCCTTAATTTTTTTACAATCTAATTATATGGCACCTAATGTTTGGGGAAAATTTCTTCGAATTGATTCATCTCAAAGTTTATAATATTCATGGATTCCAAACATTTTTTACTTGGATCATAACGTCTATGAATGTGTTTATTTTACATTTTAAATTTAGAAATGCGATTATATAATGCAAAGGCGACGCACAGGCATGACAAACAAAGGGTTAAAAGTCTTTCAACAATCATTTATTTATAACGAGCGACTCATTTCTCTAGAATAACTGAAACAGTCACCGCTAACTGTAGCGTCTCGTCAGTTATCTTTTCAATAGATAAAAGAATTTCCCATAAGGAATGGGGAACGGGAGAATAGATCAAATACTTACAGCCTAAACAACTCTATTTCCAGAAAAGAAGAGAGAATTTAAGCAGGCCTGTTGTATGGCTTCTGCTTCGTATCTATTGCTCGGAGTCTTAGGAGGATCACTGAAGCCTTATGTTGCCTCTCTTTCCCTTGTCTCTGCGAAAAAGTTTTGTGAATTAATTTTCTTTCCATGATGGAACATCATCTAGCAAAGAATTTTTTTCTTTTGAGAAGAGAAAGGATGCTGAAATAATTCTTTCGCGCAGTTTTGAAGATCTGTCAATGTTTGTAGTATTCAATTGATAATACAAAATGATTTGTTCAAAAAATAAAATAGAGAAAAATCAATAAATATTCAAAAATGTGTTCATGCTATTTAAAACAATTGACCATTCTTGTTGAGTTTAGAATATCCATTAGAATTTTAATTCAAGATTAAACACGATTTATTTAGATTTTCTTATTTAATTTTTATGGCTCAAACAATATTTCATGACATCTCCTGATATCGTTGAAATGTTTCCAATCGTATAAAAGGACGCAATCTATCCGCGTCCTAACCAACGACTGTTCTACTAAGTATATGTGAGTCCTATGAGTCATAGTTACTCGTCTATGGCAATCTCAGACTTTCATTCTGGTTTCAGATTACATTACATCACAGTGCCAATTCTTTTTATACGCTTTACCAACTGCTTATATGATACTTCTTGCTCAATCTGGTGGTTTTCTCATCTTCAAAGAGAAGCGTCTTATTTCAGAAGATATGTGTAATTCTATTTCATAAAAAATGTTGTTTTAGTCATTTTTTTTTCTGAGTTTCTCAAATATCCTTTTCCTTACGGACGGAACAACTGTTGTACCAGAAATTTTTTTACCTTTGAATGCGCGTCGGTAAAAATGGTGTACCAGACACCATTGAGAATTTCACTCCCCGTATTCAACGTATTTTTTCTGGTTTAAGTCCCCGTAGCGAAAAGATTAATTTCTGAACTTCAGTGAACTCGACTGCATTTCATAATTTTATTCTTTTTTTAAAGTTAAAAACTTTACTCGAAAACTGAGATTTTGTACTGGAGTCCTTAATTTAATGAGCATCGTGTTTGAAATCACATTAGCAAACTGCTTTGCTCTTTGGGAAGCAATTTGCTCTTCACAAACGGTATTGATATACGTATAGTTTACATGTGACGAACCATTCTGATTATGCGCAAGTCATATAGTAAAATCTGAAAAAGATTCTACCCGTCGTGTATAAAAACTACATATGTTTGCAAAGCACTTCTGAAATCCCCTTTTAGTCGATGATGAGATCTATCATATCAATTGGCTCATTGAAGGAAGATCATTAGTCACCATTTCACAGCCCCCGTATTGATGACAATAATCCGGACAAAACACCATTGCAAGCAATCAACAACGAAAATATTCAAAACGATTGCAGCTGTCTGGTCCTTACTACAGACCACTCGCAGAGCTCGCCAGCGTTAAAATGGAGTTGATTCCTTGGCTTTGCAGTCACATGTCAAATGTAACTGTGCTTGTCACCTAACTGCACGTCGTTGTCTTATACTGTGAAGTTTCGTGCTTTTTCTTGATGAAAAATGAGCAGTGGATGCCAACAATTAAATTGGCGTTTCGCATTTGACATGACATCATCATGAATTGACTCAAATGACTGTTTTTTTTAGAAAGAATGGATCAATTTTGGACCCAGAAAAACTATTAATACAAGGAAAGCCTTAAAACATATTTGAACGATCCGCAAAGCAGTATTTGGCAAAAAGGCAAATACTATAAATGAGCAAATATTTTGCTGAAAAGGCTTTGGGAGTATGGGACTTTTTAAAAGAAAGAATGAGTGACAGAAAAAATACTTGTAAAACAAACAATAAATCCTACAAAAGAGTTGATCATTTGAAAGATGCTTTATCTTTCATTGTAGCTAGTCTAGTGATAAAAAACAATTACAATTTATGTTTTGAATTTATTTTTCTAAAAGTTTAAATAGAGTGTCACAATTAAATTTATCACCAGAAGTAAACAACCGTCAAACGAAAATTATTAACTCTATTTTTCTCTAAAATTTACTCAATTACCTAAATGTTAAATTATTCTAATGGTGACCCATTCTTGTTCGATTTATTAATTTTTGATGGTCAGAGAAAAGATGAGGCACTTCATTACATAAACACTTCGTGTATTTTTTCTTCTTGTACATTTGTATATCATATCTAACTGTATATTTAATAATGACTGAATGTTATGAATTAACCTAAAATAAAGGATGTTTGGCCGAGATGATCCACAATTTGTTAATAAAAATTCTCAACAATTACCAGAAAAAATACATGTCTAAAATATATCTCTCTATATGATATATATAAAAATACATTTATCTCTTCATTAGAATCATTTAAGCGTACGAGATGGAATTTGTGACCTATCCATGATCCTCCACATTGATCTAAACGGAGAAGTAACAGAATTATCAACTAGCTTGGAAGCTGTAAATAAGGAAAGCGAAGAAAGTAAACTTTTGACTGAAAAGTCTAGTAGATTTCGCGGTGTTTCGGGTGGCTTAAAACTCCCCTTTCCCCCTGGTCGTTACGCCACTGCTTTCAGTAAGAGCAATGACAAAGGCGACCGAAAGTCCTTTTTCCATGAAGACTAACCCACCGGAGGCCGTAAACTCGCTTCCTGGGACGGAAGCGGAGGGCGTTGGATGATACTTCCATCTCAGCAGCGGTCGATTTTGTCCAGTGAACATGTATTGTCCGACGAGTCGTAGAGCATGGATGACCGGTGATTCTCTTGAGTGGACAGATGAGAGGATGCGTGGACGGAAAACTACCGGTTTTGCACTTTATTTATCCCAAAAGTAAAGCATCTTTGTTGTCGAAAAGAATAAGGAAACTTGTGACTTTCGACCTTTTCAGGCCACTGATCAGAAATTTTGGAATTATCTACTGTTTTCTCGCTTTGAATTTGTGACTTCTGAAAGAGTGAGAAAATATGAACTTTGACTTACACTTGTGAAAATGTGTCTCACAAATACTAAAATTCACGTTCACTTTGATAATGATCCACAGTTGGGACTTTGGTGTCGGGCAATGGCTGGTTTCAGTTCTGATTCCATTCAATATTGCCTTATGATGAGAACAGTTCATGTTAAATCTGGTCGTGAATATCAAATATATATGGTGTGGAGTTTTGAGAGCACCCAGAGCCATATTATTAAATGGGCAAAGTAGGCAACTGCCTATGGGCGCCGAGGCGTAGGCATTTTTTAAAAAAAATTGCGGTACTTTCACAATAATTTAATTTTGTGTTTTCGTTTAATTTCCAAAGGCGCTGCACTCGAACTTATTCAAATTAAAATCAAGTATCGTTTAAATTGTGGAACATTATTCTAACAACGTTCCTAATTAATTATCTCTTGCGAGTTTTATATTATGTTATTTTATAAATTAAAAAAATATATGTTGCTTTTTAATTCGAAATATGTCCGATTCTAAATTAAATAGTATTTAGATTGTTTAAAAAAAAGTTTCGTCATTTTTTTTTTTTTACTATTTTGTATAAAATTACTTTTAAATTTGAATTTTGCCTTTTTTTTAAAAAGCGATATATTAAAAAAAAAAAACTCTCATGAAAGCGATCCGAAATTAAATAATTTACTATTTCAGCTCTCCAAAACTTGCTAGTTAAAACTGCCTTTATAGAATTTAAATTAAAATCAATACTAAAATATCTGGTTTTGGAAGTTGGGAGGGGAACAAGGAGACCCGAAACTTGCATTTCCTAAGGGCCCCTAGAGGATTAATCCGGCAGAATTATGTTGACCATACCCTTACATAACTGCGAAACGGAGTATTCATCTAAAATCATAAACAACCTCTAAATAGAGTCAATTCAAATCATATCAAAGTCGAATGCATATCGTCCAACATTCAAAGGCACATTGTCTAATGCTATGTTATGAACTCATTTCCTTTTTCTTCCTGGGAGATGCGCAATAGATTATAAATTCTAATTCACGTGGTTTATTTGACATGTATATAACGTAACCAGGAGCTTAGAGTAACATCATGCTTTGAAGCTATGAGGACTATTTCGGGGCCAGCCACATAACCACCAACCCTCTCCCTCCCTCTTCCACACTTTCAGCCAGCCGGAGGAAGTTTCACCAATACAGATTAAATGCGCCTCTGGCCGACCTATGCAATTGATCTCCGGTGGGATTGAGACTCGAACCCTCGGTTCCTCTGGTGTCGAAGCAGAGACGGCTGCATAATGGGATCATGAATGGACTCTATTGCTTGCTAGTAGCCAGGTGGAATTAGTAACAGCTTGTCAGTTTAGTGTAGTTTAGTTTAGTTATATAAACGTCCCGCATGGAAATAGCACCACGACTATTTTTGGGCCGAATAAATTTCAGCCGTGGTCAGATGACAATGACTACGGATGAGCTGGCACCTCCCTCCATAGACTTCCACCCCACATCAGTGAAGGGCGTCTGGCCCTGGACAAAATTTAAAGTGTACCAGGTCCACATACTCGATGGGTCTTCCTCGGAATCGGGATCCTAAGGAGCTTTCTAGTTCCTGAGAACTAGAAGGTCTTACCATCAGTCCATCGCGGCTCCGTTTTATTATATCACCTTCTTGCGGGGAAGTTTAATGTTTCTACCTCTAAATTTATAGCGATTGCTTCATTTTTTGGGATGCTAATATACCTCCTCATACATATGAAGTGAACATTTTGAGAGCGAGTTACCAATTTCGAGGTCATCGTTTTCATCTGACTCTGGGCAGCGGTGGCTTGGCGGTAAGGTCTAGGCTACGGGAACGGAACCCGACCAACTTCACCAACGATTCGTTGTGTGTGTGGATTTAGAAACACGTTACATCTGATTACTGATGTCAACTGTCAAATTCCCTCCTGCTGGTTTCTGCGGGGATTCGGAGATAGAGTTACTTCCTCGGATGTCAATCCTTGTCTATTAAAAAAGGTTCAAAACTGTAAGGTCCTTCCCCAAAAAGGCCTTGTGTAGTTTCTCAACCGGATGTTATTAGAACGTAAGGGTCTATTCTGGTACCCCCGGTTGGGGG
>BGPR01013512.1:0-41553 GCA_013235015.1 Araneus ventricosus
TGCAAAAAGGGAATAAGTCCAAGACACAAAATATTTTAAAGAAGGATGGCTATGTTTATTTATCAACAATGTGCATGAGATTTGTAATAGAAGACAGACGTACATTTTTCGAAAAAATTAAATTAAATTTTGCTTCAGCAGGAAAGACAGTAAGGATTATTTTATGCTTCCTGTAAAATTATTATTTTATGACTTATTCCCTTTCCGTAGTTAGTGATTCACGTGTAAAAAAACCAATACTCATAAAAAGTTAATAACATTGATGATTTGAATAACAGTAGAGTCCAGCTAATCCAGACCCTGCTTGTCCGGATATCTGGTTTATCCGGACGGGTTTAAAAAAGAAGCAGGATATAATTTTTGTGAGAGGTCAGCATGAAAATAAAAACACGAGCATCCTGTTACTAAGTTATGTAGGAAAGGCTGCATCTATTTATGAAAAAAACTGTGATTTTTATAGTTTTACCCATCTAAAACTTGTATTACCTGCATTTAAAGACAAAATCCGTTTGATCCGGACAGAATCCGAGCCATCTAGTCGGATTACCGGGACTCTATTATAATTGTTTCGAAAAATGTTAAATCGCATTCACAATCGGTTTTTTTCAAGTTCGCTTTTGTGAAAACTAGATATATTCTAGCTAATGTGCATATCTAGTATGACGGAGTTTCAAATATTATTGTTATTTTCATTCAAATATTGCAGTAATTGGAACTACTGTTAACAGATATTTTGTCCTCAGAAGGAAAGGGAATACAACCCCAACCCCCGCACATATACACAATCGAAATAGCATTCATTTCATTAATCATCATAACAATAAGCGAAGTAAATAGAACATCTTAATAATAACTTTGTCCTGATACTGAAAAAGAGAGATACTGAAAGAGAATTTTGTTTCCAACCACTGAACCTTATAGCTGAAGCCAAAGACCGGTAATGGGGAAACAAATTACAGAATACTCAACACTGAAAGGAATAAATAATATCTATAATAATGACCGATATTTTCTTTGTTCTTAAGTGCTGTTTCTTTCAGAAATGTTTAATGAGCAGCTTTGGATTCTGAATACAAAAGGAAACGTCATATTCTCTTCATTCGACTGAAAGGAAAAAATAATTACTTTTTAAAGTCCATGACTGATATTTTATTTACTCTTACTAGATTTATTTTCTACAGAAGTGTTTATCAAATTATTTTGGATTCTGGGGAGGAAAAAGCATCATATTTTGAATTTTTTTCTGGCAGGCTTATATTTACCCTTTGAAAACGATTTTAATGTTGCCGTTTTCTGGTTTTTGTTTTGAAGGGAAAGAAATGTTGCAGAATCTAACATTGTATCTTAATTTTTTCATTTTTTTCAAAATGATACGCTGGGATTTTACTTACAATGAAGACATGTCTCTTATTTTTCAAAAATAATGATGTGAACTACAAGAGTAAAATACCCCCAACAACCCTTTTGAAATAAAGGAATTTCAGTTCCCTCTCAGCAAAAAATAACCTGGAACTTCTATATTACGTAGACATTAAATTAATGAAAATAAAGGATTTGAATGCTTTTAATGTGTAGAAAGTTTCTATAAAATCGAGATATTCTGAATTTCCCAATGTATTCTCTTATAAATATCCGTGCACTTTCTTAATGCTTTAGCATTAATTTTTAACCATTTATATATTTAGTTTTTCATTTTAGCTAGATTGGTAGAAAAAAAATTCGATGTTTATCCAAGCTTGTGGATTTCTTCATGCCATTTACAGACTGAATAGAGGGTCCATTTTTTGTTTCAAATGTGCGTTTGAATAAAACATGCACAAAGTGCCTTTTCACTTTGTTTTATTTTTACAGTGAAATTTAGTATGTACATAAAGAGATTTCTAAGAATACCTTATGTGAAAATACTTTATAAAATCTGATTTAAACATGTTTTAAGAACTTATTTGTTGTTAATGTGCACCGAAATGTAGTATATGAAGTGAAAATAAGGCATTCATAGCAGTTATGACTCGATACAGAAATTACGCAGAATGCATAAACAAATCAAATTCTGTGTTTAGTCGAAATATAAAAAACATTCCAAAAGAATACGATTCAACTAATTAGATAATAGAGCAATAACAAAGTAAAATAGTGAAGACCTTTAAATAACAAGGTAAATATACTCTCACATTTTAAGCGTAAAATAGCCCAATAGTTCAAGCCAATTCAAATTTTGAATATGCTGTGCACCGCGCAACTGATGCTTGTAACGGTAACAATAACACTTTTGCAGTTTGAAATTCATTTATTTTGTTTTATATTTTCTTAGTTTAATCCAGATTCACAATAGAAATTTCATTAACTCTTATCAAGTTTCATTAATTATCAAACTTTAGTCGATATCGTTTGCTGTTTACATTAGAATTATTCGTGGTATCTGCATTATTAAAGTAAATGCTGTACCGATTTTATTCACCTTTTTGAATTTATAACGTATGTAATAAGTTTTACTAAATTATTTATTTGAATACATTTTATTAGTTGAAAAAAACGTTCTGCATTAAAAGAGGCAGATTGTTTTCCTCTTTTAATTTCAGATTGCTTGAATAAGAATCTGATAAGGATTCTTATTCGAGCATTAAAAAAGCATTCTGCATTTTAAAAGGCATTTTTTGTCCTCTTTTCATTTCAGACTGCTTCGGGCATTAAAAACGTATTCTTGTGGGGTCGTTTAAGGGTTCAGTGAATAAACCAAGGTAGTGTAACAGTTATTTATTTACGAGTTACGTTACTCACATACAATTTATATAAAAATTTCGGAATTGATACAAAATTAATCAAGAGCATAGTTCTTGTTAGGCATCACGTGCGATCTCCTGATCTCAACTGACGTAATGTCGTTACCAGTCTTCAGAGGGCGCTGACTCTGACGTCAGTCATAGTTAGTGACGGTTAACGTTACAAGAGCGGCTACATTCTATATTAAAAAAAGGCAGATTCTTTTCCTCTTCTCATTTCAGACTGCTTCGGACATTCAAAAAGCATTCTGTATTGAAAAATGCAGATTCTTTTCCTCTTCTCATTTCAGACTGCTTGAATAAGAATCCTATATGGATTCTTATTCGAGTATTAAAAAAGCATTCCTGCATCGAAAAAGGCAAAAAAATTTTTCTTCTCATTTCACACTGCTCGAATAAAAATTCTATATAGCAGTGGTGATGAACCTATTTCAGAAATGGGTCGATTTGAACCCTATGAGCGGCCAATTATTTTGAACTTTTAGCTGTCAGGTTAGAAAACTTAGCTTTTAAAGTAAATGAATCGATCTTTTTTGTATTTAATTATGTCTCTAAAATATTAAGAATACTTTATCCATTATTGTTTAAGAAAATATACACATAACTACGAGCTAATAACTTTTTGAACTGAACATGAAAAACGGAAAAAGACATTTGCGCCGCTCGGAGGGTTAATGCATTTTGGAAAGAATTTATTAGATGTTGTGTTACGGTTCTACTAGATATTCATTTAACAATTTAGTGCAAGCTATAGTTCATTCTAATATAATGCAGATATTATAACTTTATTAAATTCAAACATTTTATTTATCAAAACTGCCTTAGATTTTGTGGCTTTTCACCTAATTCGGTGCAAAACTTGTATTCCCTTGATGTTCTTTTCCAAATTGCTGGTTGGCATTTAAGAGACTTTAGCTAAATGATGCAGGGACTAAAATAATAGCTCTTCTCTTTTCACTCACTAATGAATTTTCCGAGAGCTCTCTTATGAGATTTATTCTGACGCTAACTTCAAGATAAATTTTGCTTTAATAAATTTATATGCTCGTTTATTATTTTCTACAGGGATTAGGCTTGTTTATGCAAAAATGCGAAAGAATAGCAAAGTGCAAGTACATTGTGCATATCGAGATAACATTCATTCGAATTATTGAAAAACAGTCGGTAGAAAAGACTATATGTTGAAAAACAAACTTGCCTATATCGTGTTGTGATTAATACGTGTTTCGCCACCATTTGTCAAATTTTAAAAAAAAGAAAGCATCCATTTTCTTCCTTTCCTTACTCTGAAATTGCAAAAGTTGATGCACGTGGGCCAAGGTTTTCTATTCTTTATTTAATTAGTTTTCCTTAAGCTATTAAAGATTTATTGACAACTTTGTACAAAAGTTTCCGTTTTAAAAAGTTCCAGAAGCTTCTGTGTGATGTATAACTTACAGAGAGTACTTTAGTTCTTTTGAATGTTTTTGTTATTGTTTCTGTCTTTCAGACCAGAATATGACTGTTTTTGTTTTCTCTTTAATACAGGATGGTCATAAATTATTCGACTCATTTCAAAAATTAATAAAAAAACTTAAAATGTTACAACTGCGTTTTTAAATTAAAATCAGAGCAAATAATAATGGTTTTTTTTCAGATAGGTGGCGAAAATTATGGCACTCTAAATTTGCTGCAGCGAGAGATTTCCATACGAAATGGCTATCAATAAGCCGAAGCCTATGCGCATTTTGCGCTTTCCCTTTCTTAGGTTTTTTGAATATCTCGAAAACTGTTCAGTTTTCGAATTGCAATTGATTAACAAAATATAGAGAATAAAATTCCCTACAAATACATGCTTTTACTGTCGGCGGTATTTCTGGACGATCTTCGCTGAAATCTTTCATCCAGGGATTCAATTGCATACTGCTATATTCTACGCAAATTGTATTTAACAGTTCGCAAAAACCCATTTTAAATCAATAAATTCAAAAAAGTAGCGAATCTTCCTATAACGCGTAAGCGATTAGCTCAACCTGTTAGCGGAATGCTCGGCGTCAGGATTGAGATTGGTAAAGAAACTGATTGTTGCCAACTGGGAGAAAGAAATAAAGGTCCTTTTTGCTCACGCATACTTAAGCGTTTTATGGATGGCTCTAAAAAATTAGGAGATGTCCAATAATTTACAACCACCTAAACCACCATACCGGAGCGTTACCTATCTTAAAAAAATAGGTCTTGAAATTCGCTCTCAATTAAAAAAAACCGTAGTTCTAATATTATTAGGTTTTTAACGTAACGTTAGGTTCCTCCGATTGGGGTCTCAGGAAGGAATTTGATTCACACGCCAAAACGCCACATAAAACTTAAACTTTGTATGGGAGATCCTCTATATCTCGGTAACTACATGTGTTAAAAACATAACTAATGTCTTATTTTAAAGATAAAGGGTAACAACAGAAGTTTCAAAAAATTGGAAACATTAACATTAGCAGCTGTTTGAAAAAGACAGCCTCCCGTCATTTTAAAAAATAATTTTTGAAATGGGTCGAATAATTTATGACCACCCTGTTCTTAAAATTTTGAAAAAAAATCGAATTTTTATGAAAAATTTATTTTTTTTTAAAACAAAATATACTTCGCCATCAGAAATGTTCTTGGCAGATAGGCATATCCTCACTCAAAATACAAACGGCGTATATCAAAAATTCCATTGGAGTGATATCACTAGCCGGTACCTATTGATATCACCAACGGATAACAAGCCGCCAATGCATATCAATTAAAGTCGCCATTACAATTCAATGCCTTTGCCTTGGCATTGCTTATCTTAGCAACCATCTTTCTTTTTGCTATTATCGACTTGGCATTCATTGGCGATATAAAGGAGTAATTTCATTAACATTTGGCTGATGAAAACATCTAAAAATTTTGGGAACAGAATGGGATAGTTGTAAAGATTAAAAGAAATAAATAATTTAAAAGGCTAAAGATTGGAAATTTGTGCAAGAAATTTTAAGAAATGAAATTCGTGTGATTTCAAGGGGAAATTATGTTTTCCATTATTGAACTTCGGCTGAAATGTCTATGGAACATCATTTGCCTTCATAAAAGAAGTTTGAGTAATATTTACTTTTGATATAATTTTGCAAGATTACATAAAATAAAAGTATTAACACTCCGAGTCACTGATAGAAGGCAGAGCATACCAAGTAAGGAATCAATACGATTATAGCATATCTCATTCTGAAACACAAAATTGAATTTCTTGTTGGTGTTAGGAAAACAATACCATTGCTACAAATTTTAATTTCCTGAAGATTTGGATAAAAGTATACATATTTTTCAATACGAGATTTAGTTTAAATTCTCAGAGGCTAATAAAATATTTCAAATTTAGCCAATAAACAATTTTACATCTTTGCATATGTGTATATCAGAAGCGGTCAATGTGGCCAAATTATACAATTTAACCGGAGAAGAAATAACAAGGATTAAACTCAAAGTATACAACTATACAGAAAACATTTTCGTTTAAAATGCATTTTAAAGAATCTGTTACACTAACTTTCAAGTTTCACTACTTTTAACTTTCAAGATTTCTAGCAAACTTAAGAAATTTATTATGGAAAGATTTCTCGAATACTTTTCCATACATTATACCAAAAATAAAACTCATTAAAGTATCATCTGTTGTGTACTGAGATTTTGAAAAATAAATTTCGTTATTAGAAGAAATTAAATGCAAATAAATCGTTAACAATAACACAATCAGATTGTTCATTAGATTAATTCTTAGCAATTAATTTTTCAAATGTAGCAGGGGAGAGTTGCCTAATTTGGTCAAGCTGGACATCTTTTAATATACAATGATGGAGAAGTAATTTAAATGAAAAATAAGCAGTAAAAATGTTTTTTCTTATTTTTTATCTTCAGAAAAGTGTGACTAACTTTTATGAAATACACTTTAAATAACGAAAAAAGCAGAAACAAATGTGTCATAGGTCCAATCAAGGAAACCGGTTGCCAAGATTGAATCACCAATTTCTTTAACCACAATTAAAACAAAAATATATTTAATTCTCAAATTCAAGCCAGCACACAATGTATAAACCCAAGCATGACATTTTATGCACTGTATCACTAGCTGAACGTAAGACCCATCCAACCAGGAAATTGGGAGTGAATCTTGACTGTACCAGTCCCTAAAAGGACTATGTTAGGGTATGTATGCAACTCACCCAATCCCTCCCTGCTTGACCAAGACAGCCACCAGAGCATGAGATGTGACGAGCGAACAACCACCAGATGACCAATATAAGGTAAAAAAGATTCCTTCTTTTTATATACCTGCTAGCTGTTAAACGCGACATCGTGAGCGAAGAATTTGAATTGTTACTTTTCTTAAATTCACGAATGTAAATGTTTCGTTATATGTAGAAAAGGGAAATCAAAAGTTCTGACGGTTGATAGTATATAATTGGACGACTAATTTAATTCTCCGTTACTGTAAATTACATCATTGTACTCAATGGTATCATCTGCTCTTTGGAATATATCATCCACCATGCCACATGTCATCTGCTTCTACTGTTTAAAAGAATACATAAGACAAAATATATCTTAAAATAATAAAAACTCTGACAACCATATCATATACGTCAATGAACGATCCTGGTTTATTTTGGATTCATAGACCGTTTTCCGGTAACCTTCCCGATTTAAGCAATCGCCAAATCTATTTGCGAACTGTATCAAGCGCCAAGCTCGAATTAGTTCTTTCTTTAGTAAACAAAACGCTGAATTCCGTGTTCTTTGGGTTTGTGTAATCCTTTCTATTTAAATCGGTTAAAAACAGATCTTAAAGCATTAAAATTCGAAATGGAACCATTGTAATTAGCTAAATCGTTTGGCTACAAATTTAACCGCCAAAACAATCTTGGATGTCGATGAAAAGAGCGATAAAGAATAATTTTGCCAACCTTTCCACTAAATTAGGCTCTTGTTTTAAGTAAACATTGAACGATATTTTCCTTTAGTTATAATTAACTTTAGCTTTTAAATTTTAATCTAAAAACTCTTGGAACTATATCATATCTACCATTAGATTTCTGTCCCTGCGTTTGTTTTGCAGTTATTATTCCAGAGATTAATTATTTATTTATTTTCTCAGCAAGATCACGTGTTGCATAACTTTAAAAATATGTTATTCCACATACTTGCGCTTTTATGAAGGATCACGTGACATTTCATTTTATTTACGCATTCCTTAAGGATCAAGTGACAGTTGATTGAAAAATAAAGTAGTAATCTTCATCACAAATCGCTTGTTAATCATTTAATTGTTATCTGTAATCAAAAATAATGAATTTAACATGATGTCACCTACCCAATGTCCGTTCCTCAGTTCAAGCTACAACTCTGCCAATTTTCTTCCAAATCGGTTTGGTAGTTTTGCCGTGAATGCGTAACAAACAGACAGACACATTTTCGCATTTTTTATATTATATGGATATTTATAAAAATAAGCAAAATTTTCAGAAATAAAGGTGAATTAGTTCAAAGTCGAACCGTTGCCTAGCAACGGAGTAGCTATAAATCTTCGTTATTTCAAAATCGTCTGCACGTATTTAAAAATTATGGAACTTTTAAAAATTAATAACAATCGAAGGGAAAATGTCACAGAAATAAAATTGGTATCATTAAAAAGGTCAAAAATTGAACTTTAAGATGGTATGTAAATATTTTTTGATTTGCTCCGAAGTTACGGCGGAAAAACGGTTTCGGTTAATTTCTAATTAACTGCATGTTTAATTAATTTTTGGACTTAGAAAAGTTCATAAGTGTCTTCCCTTTGTTTTAAATAATAAGAGTACAAAATTTGGTTGAAAACCGTCCATTGGTTTAGTAGGATATGTGGAACATACCCTAATACATACATACCCACATACACACATACCCACATACACACATACCCACATACACACATACCCACATACACACATACCCACATACACACATACCCACAATGACTTTTGTTTATATTAAGATTTTTTGTTTTAATCTTTTAATTATTGTATGATAGAAATGTATGAATGAATGAGTGAATGTTTTTGAAAGGACGCACGAACGAGTTATCTAATGCGAATAATCTAATATTATCTTTCAGATCCCCACCTGTTTGTTATATATAAATTTATGTTTAAACCAATCTTTCTAGTTAAGATCATTTGTAAATAGTATTTAGTATCAGAGATTGAGGACCTCTGAGTCCAAGCGCTCCGTGCAAACCAATTCATCCCTGGTGTGTCACTTCCTTTTCTCCTTTCGTAACATCATAAATGATTCGTATCCTAAGTTTTTATATTTTTTGATCCAACATTTGCTGGTTTTAATGTCCTTCAATTGTTTATTTGCTTTGATTTGTTCCAATTCCAATTTATGAGGACTACTAATGAGGATAAACTGCTTTCCTGTAGTTAAAGATGATAACCCTATTCATTCAAATGGTTCAATTCAGGCAATCGTTTGTGGTCCAGTCTAGGCAAACTTTGGACAACAACAAAAAATTCCCATAACCTTACATTCAAAGAATTTTCATTAAATGATTATAGTAATTTTAGCTAAATAAATTTCTTATCTAAGTGTATAATAACATCTTTTCCTATTTAATTTCAAACGGCACATGAGGGCTTTCTGTCTTTTTTTAAAATAATTAATTTCTGAGATCTAAATCTAAAAACTTGTTCTCTAACTGTAGCCGCATAACACTTTCACTTAAAATGATATCGTACACCCCATTTACATCGTCATAACATAATTTGCTTATTTTACGGCCCAAATATTTAATAGAATTGGAGTTATAATACCTCTCCAATCAACCAATGACTCCCTTGTATACTTCTTCCATTATCGCCGCTTTGTGCATAATTGATTTTTAAACCAGCAGGAGTGTGCTCCCCTGTATTTTCTCGTATACTCACTTAGTACAAAGAAGAAAACTTAATCTGAACGATGTATGTCTCATTTTCCTCCTGTGCTCTATATTTGATACATATCTATAACACTGGTGACATTAACACTAGAGCATACCCTGAATTTTGAGCTAGAACGGTTCCCTTTCGGTTGGATGAGTATGTGAGAAACTTTATTGTAAAGCAAGAGCAAATAAAAAAATACATAACGTGTGATATATAACAACCCATAAAAAGAGAACTAAACATTATAGGTATAACATAATACTTAAAAGGAGAACATTTAGAGGTAAATTGTATGTGTTGCTAGTCGTAACGCTGGTGAAAAGACAGTATGCCAAATTTAATTTATCTAGGTCGTTGCGTTTCGAGTAATCGCGTTCACATGTTCTTATATATGGACAAAATATATAAATATACGGATACGGACCGACCAAACGGACAGAGAGACGGTCAAGCCTCTGACAATGGACACAAACTTTGATATAGATAAACTATTTTAATGATAAATCAGTTTTCTTAATTTCATCTATCTACCTTTCGGCGTGTTTGATTTATTGTGTTCACATGGACGGGCGAGCAAATATAGACGAGTTTTCTATTTTCTTTGTTTGAGGTAATGTAGACCTTCCGCTACACCGTCCGACTTCCGGTGTAATTCTTCGTCAATGGGAATTTTTCACAATTTCAACACTGTGTTTGGAGATGTTAATTAGTAGAGTAGAATTTTCTTAAGGATACTTTGAAAATATTAAATTTCATGTTACTATTGCTGTAGCTCTTAATTTTTACTTTCAATAAGAGCCCTATTTTGTGAAAAGGCTGCCATAATTGTTCGTTATCACTCTGTCTGGCGACTCTTAAGACTTGTTTGATAATTAAATTTTTAACCAAGTAATTTAGATATTCACTGGCGGTTACATTTTTAAGCAAAAGATTTAGATTTATTACAATCGTTCTATTTGGAATTTAACCATTTTAAGAGCCTAAAGAAAAATAATAAAACAAAATCATAAAACACAGAGTCCAAAACTTTGTGTTCTAAAGAAATAACTGGTTCGAGCTTGGTGCTTGATGCAATGTATTAATGGATTGATTGATTTGAGGGGTCTTTTGGGATTCAAAGGCTATCATCCCCCTATTCACAAAAGGTTCAAATTAAAAACTGTCAAAAAACTTCAGGTTCTGGAGGAAAATATGGAGGTTCTGTTTATTTTCAAAGACTTTGCTTGTGAGTTCCTTAAGTCTATAGGTTGTTGAAGAAACAAGTCCAAGTTTATTCCAGAGATGACCACGAATGGTTGAATACTTAGAGCAGTGAAGTAAAATATGATCCAGATTGTTAATAACGTTGCATGTATTACACATTGGAGTGTCTGAAAGATTAAATTTATTCAGAAGGCCTGGTGTTATTAATGTTTTGCTAAAAATTCTGGCGCAAATTATGTCTTCTCTTCTGTTCTGTGTCCATTTGAAGATGGATCTGATATCTGGGATTTCTCCAAGTTCTTCATAAAACTTACTATCTCTGTAATTTCCTGAAATTCTTTTTTTAGAGCTGTGCTTCATGTGGGAAAGAATATCCTCTGATGCTATCCACTTAATGTATGGGCTATGTTCGGTAACTAACTTTGCGATAAAATCCGCCTTTTCATTCCATAAAACTGTTGAGTGTCCTGGGAATAGGAATAGAATTGATGATTGCTTGCGAATCCAAAATAAACAAAACAGAAAGCTCGGGCATACTTTTAATAGAAGAATTTGTTCTAAAATTTGTTAAAAATTTGCAAATTTGGTGAAAAAACGACACACCAAATTTCATTCCTATAGCTCGTTGCGAATTTGAATTATTGTTTTCACGGATCGACTGACGGAGAGACACAATTCCAAAAATATGTTTTCCAAACACAGGGATGCCTTAAACCTGGAGATTTATCAAAATCTCGAAGTCAAATTTTTTGACGATTCCAATACTGTTTATTTATATACGAGAAAGCAAAGATCGAATTCAAAATGTCGTTCTTCTAGGAAAAGATTTTATCCTTAAATGTCCTGCTTTCAAATATAGGAATAAATCGATGGGAAAAGATGTTTGGAAACAGAAGAAATAAAGTGAAGAGAAAATATTGCGAAGAAGTTTCTTACCGAAGCGCCGAATGCTCGTAAACAGAATAAATAGGGGAAAAAAGCTCTATGCATCGCCTTTCATACATATAAATATAAGAAGAAAGATCATAATGGTGTAAGTCAGGTTCTCATAGATGTGGAAGTCATACGAACAATGAAACTTATATAAACTTACAATACAGGTAAAACATACTAATTCTTAAATAAACAAGTGTAAACTGAAACGACGAATAAAATGTATAAAATGCATTTACTTCGATAAAAACGTACGCACACACACACACACAACATTACTGTATTTCATTCTATATATTTTAAATATGAACCACGGGTGACTTACACCAGAACGGTTTCATGTTTGTGTTTTTATGAAACCATAGTAGAAATCCACCGTCACATTCAGAATTTGATATTTTGTTTCCATCCTATTTTTCTCCAGGTAGAGGAATACACTTGGGTGATCGGAGTTCAGAAATACCAATGTCAACACTTTCCTGCACTCTGCATTTTTTCTGTGAAGAAGACACAACTTGAAACATGTTTCTTCAAACTTTCAATCTATGATACGAATTATAAAGCGAAGGATCCGATACGCATCTGTTTTAAATAATATTAATGAAGTTAAAAATGATTTTCAAAGCTCGCATTTATCAGTTTAGTAAAAAGCAGATACATATTTTTTCTTATAATTTGTGGAGGTCATATCAAATCCGTAAAAGAGCAAGACGGTGATAGAAATACACTAAAATAAATTGTAATATATTAAGCAATATAATAATAATAATTAAGTCTTTAATCACGAGGCGACATTTTTCTTCTATCCCCTTTCAATCCGGGGAATTTGGGGAGAAGTGACATGAATTGGACTCTTCCAACCTGGGTGGTCATTTACCCCACCCCCTGCTGTAACCTTCTCTTATAGCACAGGTAAATGAGCTGTGGTTGGCGAGGATAATTGGACCACCTAAGTAGCTTATCTCCTAAGTGATTTTAGAACCTGACCTTCCCTCAAAAGAAGTCAACCGCCTGAGACCGGCCTTCATCGCTGTTAGGAGGAAATTTTTTGACCTCCCGGGACCGCCTCTCTCGGTGTGAGAGGGTTAATGAACGTTTAGGAATTTTCTTTCTTCTGATATACAGTGAGGCTTAATTTCCTAAAGGACGAGTTTTCTGCTTTGTTTATTTGAGGTAATGTAGAAGTTACGCTATACCGATCGACTTCGTGTATAAAGCTTCTTCAATGAGAATCTTCAAAATTTTAACGCTGTGTTTGAAGATGTTAGTTAATGTTTAACCCTATGAGTCCTACCCCGCCTCAAACCACCCCTTTCGACTGAGACCGGCCTCGGGCGATTCTGGGCGCCTGGGAGGTTTTAAAGGATTAAGATAATTCCTTTCTTTGTTGAAAATTGGTGGAGCAAGATAGGGTATTGTCCTCCTGGAATTTCTGTAAAGAAAGTAATTTCACTCTCTTTCCTGAACGAAAAATTAATCATTCCTGGCTTTCAGGCACTAAAATTAACTCTCTAGCCGGCTTCAGAGAATTAAAGTAGAGTTTTTTAATTCTATGGCTTAAGGATACTTTGAAAATATTAAATTTGATTTTCTTATTGGTGGATCTCTCATGAAGGCCGATGTTACCTAGTGGTAAGTTTTCGACATTGGTGGCAGAGGGTTCCAGATTCGGAACCCGATTCCACTGAATATCCTCCGTGTGTGGAGCCTGCTGCACGTTAAATCATACTTAAGTGGCCAAAAGTCCTCCCGCTGGTGTGGTGTGGAAGTTTGGGGAGGGGGTGCCAGGCCAGGTGCCGTCCTCGTCATCTGACCATGGTTCAAAATTACGAGTTCCGTCCCAAAATAGCCCGCCTGTTGCTTCAAAACGAAACGTTAATAAAATTAAACTAAGCTGTAGCTCTCATAGTTTACTAAAATTAAGAGCTTAATTTTGTGGAAAGGCTGCCATAAATGTTCGTTATCGCTCTTTTTTGGCGACTTCTAAGGCCTTGTTTAGCGGTTCATTTTTTAGCCTACCGATTTACATAAACACTGGTGGTTAAATTTTGACACTGTATCGAAATGGATTTGACGATTGCTTAAATCTTAGGGCTACCGGAAAACGGACGTAGATCCTGGGTGAGGAAGTTCTGTGAACCAAAATAAACAAAACTGAAAACTCGTCCATAGAATTGTTCTCAGTATGAAATAGTTTACATTTTTTGAATTTGGCAGATATTATCTCTAACAGAATAATGTTAGGAATTATAGAAAAATCATGAATAATATTTTATATTTCTGCTTATTCGATAAAAATATGCTCGGCATTCGAAGTTTCTTATTTTACAGATTGATATATTAATCTTTCCCTTTTAACTCTCATATACTCAACAATACATAGTTCTAATATGTCCAAAAGATACATTTAAACTGAAATTCATTAATAGAATTGATTTTCCTGTTAGTCTGGCACATAGAAGAAAAAGAAGCAGCATGAAACGAAACAAAGTAGTGGAAGAAGCAAATTATCATTTGAAAAACAAAATGAAACCAACAACAAAATATTATGATGTTTTATAAACACGGAATTTTTCAAAATAATGGTATAGAAAATATTATATAAAAGTGACGACAAATATTTCATTTTCTCGATTTTTATTTATTTAGTGATGTAAATATCCTATCAGAAGGCAATTGGTTTTCCATAGCAAAGGAGACCCACATTGTTTTACCCGATATTTCTTATCTGATATCCGATAAGAAGATAAAATCCGTTGTATGGAACTATGTGGGCAGGCTTTTATAAATATTAAAAATATGTATTAAAAGTATTGAAAGTGGCGCTTAAATTTGAAACGCGTAGTTCAAAGAAATAATGTAGTTTTCAATAAATAAATATTGTTCTTATTACTATCTTACATGAAAGAAGCGTTTGTTTCCTGAGAAGCCCCGGGAAATTGTCTTTTAATATACATGAAAAGTAACAACTTTTAGTCAACAGCAAAAATTGCTTTTTGATCTTTATCTTTAAGCAAAATGAAGCCAACATTATCCATCATGCATAATATTTCAGTTGTGAACATCCCTTTTCTAAGGTATCAATTGATGGGATTTTTACTGACCCGAGATAGCTATTCAGTTTACGCTAAAAACACATTGTTTGTTTAAAATTTAGGTTAAAAACAATATTAAAATATCATAGACACTGTATATGCGCAGCTCTCTTACACACCTTTTCTTCTATTATTTTAATTTAGTTTAGTTATAATAACGCCCCGTTTTGAAGCAACACGAGGGCTATTTGGGGTCAGACCTCGTAATTCTGAACTGTCATCAGTTGACGAGGACATCTGAGCTGGCACCTTCCTCTCCAAACGTCCGCACCACACCAGCGGGAGGACGTTTAGCCGCTTGCATATAATTTAACGTGCAGGAGGCTCATATACACGGCGGGCCTTCACCTGAATCTGGTTTCGATCTGGAGCTCTGCGGCCCCGAAGGTGAGTCCTTATCACTAGGCTAACGCGGTCTACTTCTATTTTTCAAATCTAGCCTATATGAATCATATCTTACTACACTTCGGCTAATTTAACCCAAGTATTTAATTTCAAATAACTATTTTTTTTTTGGGGGGGGGTGAATTTACGAACGTTTAACACGGGTTTTTGCCGTCCTTTCTTTTTACCTTAAGAAACAGTCATATTTTATTATATTCGGCGAGCTCTGAAATCATTTGCTGCATGCTGAAATCTACAGATATTTATATAACGATTAACCATTTACCAAAAAAAAAAATTTGAAAATTGAAATGAAATCCTTCATGTTTAAAGAAAAAGAGTTTTCAAGTTATTATGATAAGTTATTTCATTTAAACTTCAGATTATGAGAGAGAGAAATATCAAACTATGCTTTTAAAGTGGGATTGCGGCATTCGGTTGGGTTATCTATTCTTGTCTTTTCGTATTAGAAATGATTTAAGCTTCGCAATACAATTGGGTGAGGGAGTAGAATCATCTGCAAGGTGATTATGAATCTTGAGATCATTTCTGGGTGGTGGAGGAAATCCTAATTGCCTAGTAGAACAGTTTCTGTACTAGTCCCACACGCAGAGGAAAAATATTTACTCTTTTGACGCATGTAAAGAAAAGATTAAATTTTTTACATGTAATATTACTTTTCCCTATGCGTAAAATACTGGATATATTTCTGTTATATTGTATATATTATAAAAATGGTAATTCAATAAAAGAAAAATTTAAAAAATGTGATTATTGTCGTTTTCAAGATAATCGAGAAATTTTAGGTAAAATTAAGTACCTTTATATAAAAAAGTATTATTTTTTGCTTACTTAGTGTTAATTTTTGTAAATGGTTTGCTCATCTTTATATCGTCTTCTTTTGTAAATAAATAAGCAGACATATTTTAATTACAGTTTCGTAATTTCCACAAGTTTGTTTACTACAAGTTACTGGACCAACTCTAAATCTCGAAATACTCTACGTCAGCGGATCCCAACCTGTGGGCCTAAAATGGCGTATTAGTGGGCCGTGGAACGCTAGTCAAGAATCGAAGCCAAGGAAGCTTCAAGAGTCGTCACTTTTATTTTTGCTTTATAAACAATATATTTTTTATCCTTTTATAGTAAGCTTTACTAACTGCTGACATATACGCGCATCTATCTATACTTATTAAAGGCAATGTTTGTGTGCGTGCATGCGTGCGCGCGAAGTCCATACGAATCTATCGCACTCTCAGCCATGGAATTTGGCACACAGATAGTCGTAAAGGTGACTCAATGCACCTCGAAGCCGGAATTTGAAAATTCAATCTAGAAAATTTTTTATTTAATGTTTTGGTTTGTTTTCGGTCACTTTTGGTACGTTTACGGCTGTAGTATCTTTTCTAATAACCGTTGAAAAACAATCGATACACCATCGGATAGAGCAAACAAATTACGTTCTAATGAAGTTTATTTTGAGCTTCATACGTAATTTACTGAATTTTGAGAAATTTTAAAAAAAATAGTCAGTTTTGAAATCGAACTTTTATCTTTGTTTTTAAATTTGCTGCATCCGGCGTTCTAATAACACTATTATTTTCGGCTTATAACTGGAACGGTTTTGTCGGATTTAAACAAGAACGGTCAAAACATCTTTTTCCGTTTTTTCTAAATTAATTTTTTTCCTGGTCAGTTGAAAGATATTTTTCTCTAGCAAGCATTCTACAGCGAAGGTTTCTCCGGAAGCCTTCCCAACATGCACTGTTGCAATTTCATTGGCTGACGGCGCAGAGCGCAGGATATGTCATAACCTTCAACTGAATGACTTCGATTATTATTTTCGGTAGTGTCTTAACGTGTTTATGTCTCGCATATTTTGTTTGCGGTATAATAATAATTTTCAGGTTGCAATTTTTTAATAGTGTATCGGATTAACGTACTCTGTATTGTTTTTGTACATTTGAAATGTAATTATCGCGAAGAAAAATAAGCGGGAAAATCAATAATATGTATCTTTTGTTTTACTTTGAGAACTTTTTTATGTCATTGTGGGCGTTTTTTTTCTCATTTTGTTGAAGTCCTGATTCCACGGGCAACGCCTTGCGCGTACTGCTAGTATAATATATAAATGTATTATATATATTTGTATTTTTTAACTTGTATGTTTAGTTGGTGGGCCGCAAAATATTTTTTATATCACAGGTGGTCCGCACAACCAAACAGGTTGGGAACAGCTGATCTATGTTGTTTCAGAAAGCTGAAGCTTTAGTCAGTCTAGAAAAATGCGATGGTTGTGTGTGGAAAATGACTCTTGGGAACAAATGAACTCAACAGCAATGAAGTAAAATTGTCGGTTTTGAAAAGTTAATGAGTATGAGGTATCAGGAGATTTCTTCAATTAACATTCATATAAAGCTTGAGATGATATTCTACCTGAATGTCCCTGAAAATCTGAATCGTTGGAATTCAAATGAATGTCGTATGAAAATCTACTCTCCACGGAATTCTGGTGATCTTCATCTTGGAAAATAACTAGTTCATTCTGATTCGTTTTTCCGTGGATGAGCTATTCCCTGATGAGAGTATTGTCACAGTTTGGATGATGAAAACTGCTTCTTGCTAGTGAAAAGGTAACCTTTTCCTGAAAAGGCTTACTTAACGAGTTTCTGCAATTGAAATTCTATTTCAAATTACTGTTTGTTTTAAGTTGAGAGGATTTTCTTAGACGCATCCTTTAACTCTTCAATACTTCATAGTTATTAATCAATAAAATTTATAAGTTTACCCGACGTAATAAGCAATGATCACCTTAGCATTATTCAAGTGGTTTTTAATATTGTTAAGTATATTTTCAATGTGGGAAATATAGTTTATACTCTTGTTAATTTTATATCTTTTCCTGCCAAGTCAAATTTAATTTCTTCTTATCTTTCTTAGAGTCGGTGATGTCTTCAGAAATGCCTGAGCAACAAATGTATCAGCAAAAATGTATTTAAGCTACCAGCGTATTGTAGTGTGCAATTGAAAGCTTTGGTAAAAGTGGAGACCCGTTTGTAGTTTTAAATTTTTAGTTTTCCACTTTGATTGATGTTGAAAATACAGGGTGTTACAAAATGGACTGAAGGATTTCAAAATGGGATTATGAAAAAACAGTGACAGATATTGAAGTCATTTTTGCGGAATGTAATTGTGCGAAGTCAGGAAATGTTTTAGTTCATTTTGATTTGTAGCGCAAAATTTCACCAACAGATGGAGCTGTGAATCCAATCCGTCAATCATTGGAACACTCCTGGAAATTACATGAAAATGCTCTCGAAATGCTCACCGTCTTCTGCAACCACGTGTCTCAGCCGAAGTACAAAATTAGCGGTGATATTCTCCAAAGTTTTATCGGAATAGTTCATATTCATGACAGACGGGCTGCGCCAAGTCAGCAATTGTGTTCGGATTATTTCGGTACACTACATCCTTCAATTTCCCATACGAAAAGAAATCGCATGGATTGAGATCTGGAGGACTCACTGGCATCCGGATTTGCCTTATATATAGTAATATGATGTTACAGTGCCATTTGTTGGTGAAATTTTGTACAACAAAAAAATTCAACTAAAAAAGTTCTTGACTCCGCATATTTATATTCACCAAAAATGACTTAACTGTCTGTCACTATTTTTTTGTAATCTTATTTTGAAACACCCTGTATGTAAAAATACTCAGTGAAATCCTTTTTTTCAAGGTTAGTTTGCAATACTCCTATTTTCACCAATTGGTTTAATTACCCTTATAATCCATAGTTGCATCCGTGGTGGCCTAGTGGTAAGATCTCGGCTTTTGGGCTGGAGGGTTCCGAGCTCGAAACCCGATTCCACTGAAGATTCGCCGTGTATGGGACCCGTTGCACGTTAAATCATACGTAGGTCAGCACTCCCGCTGCCTACGTATGCCGCCAGCTCAGGTGCCATCTTCGTCATCTGAATGCGGTTCAAAATGACGAGGACCGCCTCCGTGTTGCTTCAAAACGGGGCATTACTATAACTGAACTAAACTGCAATCCATAGTTTTAAAATAATATAAAAAAACATATAGAAGAAACTTTTGATTTTATTGTGAAAACGCATTGAGTATGTTTATCTCCAAATATACTGCTCAAATTCGAAACATAGAAGAATTGAACGAAGAAAGCTTTATGATGAGGTCTAGCTATGAGCCGATCTTCGTACTCGCCGTAGATTTTCCGTTAAAACGTCGGGATAAAATCGCAAAACAAGTGATTCGTATTAATATGTAATTTAATTATCAATCTCTTCAATGCAATATTTACACAGAGTAGTATAATGGTTACAGAATAGATAAATCACAAGTTTATCGCATGTAGCAAGGGTCTGTCCAGTTCGGGTCGCAAGAGGATCCGAACTGCGCCTTTCTTATGTTTTATTTAGAGTAGCTTTTGATGGCGCCATCTGTTCAAAGTATATAGAACTAAATTTCGCGTTTGCGCAGTAAAACATTATTTACTACAAATGCTCATTTTCCCTGTAATATTCAATTTTTTGAATTCAAATTTTAATACAATATTTCTTTTATGTATTGTCAAGTATTCTGTAAGTTTCGTAGAATTCGAAAGAAACCTCTGCATATTATGATAAAAAACATGCGTAGTTTGAAATTTTCAATTTAATACCTATTTTCACTTATATTCTGATAAATATTTTTATTGTCTCAGTTCCGGTCCTAGTAATACTCCTCAAGTTCTTTAAAATGACACCAGAATCAATCTCCTAGTAAACGTATTTCCACGCTATACTTATTTATAACCTTACATAAAGCTAATTCATAATAATCACGCGCATGGTCTACACTGGTACGATGACGTCACAGACAAAAATGCAATGCGACAAATTCCTACAAATATGATCTATCCGTCGTGGGGTCAACCATTCTTTTCGCATTATTAGACTCGTAGTTATTAGCGATTCAAATCTGACGGTATTTTGTCACACAAGCAAGTTCGACCTACTCTCACTGTAACGAGCGAAAAAAAATTACTGAGAGGCTATTTAAAGTGCCGAGGATACACAGATGAAATGAATGCATCTCATGCACAAAGAAAATAAAAATACGCAAAAAAATGCAAACACAGGAGTACATGAATTCTGAATGGTATTTACATTGAAAAAAGAGCAATATATATTTTTTATTTAAACGATGAAGATAAATGGAAATTTTAAAAACAAAGAAAAAAATTAAGTAGGAAGTTAATATTAAGTTAATGCTAACCATAATTTGACAGTATAAAGAAGAGAGAAGCAAAAAACAAAACAATAATTGATTACATATAAATTGTACAAAAACAGCATATATACTTGAAAGAAAAAGAAGTTCACACGGAACTTTAAATTTTTGTCATTCAATGATAAAAATAAAATAATAATAGTAAAAGCTGATCAGTTCTTAGTCATGTATCTTAAGTCCGGGTGTATCAAAAATACTCGAAATTGTTGAGATTGTTCACAGTCACAGTTCTAGCATTTGAATAAAATATACCCTAAGAATAATTTTACATTGCTGGGGATATGGAAAAAAAACACTCTATGCAATTTTGACGAGAACAATCATTATCTTTTTTGAGACTATTGAATTTTTTCGAAGAGGGATTTGTTCTGGAGGATGAATTTTATTATTTTGTGGATTTTATGCCTGGAGAGGTTGTTGGGCGCAACTCATTTGGTGCAAGTTTCCTTAAATGCCAAGAGATAATGAGAATGCACTTTGTGGCATAGTGGAGTGTTGTTCCAATACCTCCGCATGTGCAGAAGTCGTTGTGTGCGAATAAGTATCTTTTGAGGTAGGCAGGGAAAGGACCATGGTCTGAGAAGCAGATGATATCTTCTCTTACCCAATTCGTTTGATGTAGGCTAACTTTTGGGATGATGTTAAAGACACTCCTACCTGTCCCACCTTCATTCCAGAGTGTTTGCAATTTTTCTAGCATGGCCTTTCTTAGAAGATTTTTGATGAATGACTTGGGAAGTTTAATGTTAAAATACCTCTGTACACACACGCACGCACATATTCTTCGTTGCGGCTTTCGCTAAGTGGTCGGCTTCCTCATTTCCAAACAATTCCACACACGCTTTCACCCAGGTGATGTTTATTTTTGGGTGATGTAGCAGGATTTGAAAATTTTTTTCTCGCTATTGGTCTTGTTATTTATGATCTTAAATTTGCTGTTTGAATAATTTTCATATGAAACGATGAACGAAAGAAAGGCGCATATAAACTTACTAACTTAATGAAGTTACAAAGTAATTCTTGTAAAATAACTATTAAATGGTATAAAGCAAAGCATTAAAAAATCTTAAACCTAAATGTAATCATTATAGATCCATCTCTATGGAAACAATACACTTAAAACTATTTTACCAGACTCAGACGCTATGCAACTTTCATACTTTAGTAACAATTGAGAACAAATAATAAAACAGCGAAGAAATCACTAAAACCAATTTAGAGCATTATTCGTTCTTACATTGTTTTTTCTCGACCCAATTCATTCCTATTTATTTTGCGTTAACATTCATATTTATGTTCTATTTATTTTGTGTGTTTTTAATATTTTAGAACAAATAGAAAAGCAACAGAGAGATCACTATAGAGCACTTTAGTCCATTAGTCGTTAGCACATTCCTTTTTCTGGGCCCAATTCATTCCAATTTATTTTATGTTAAAAAAATCTTTATAAGAGTTGAAGGTAATAGTGCTTTAGATACTCTTAACTTCCTTTCTGAGCTCAAATAATAACGGTTGTATTTTTTCGCACAATAGTGCTGTCTAAGTGACAGTTTCTTATATCTGCCGACTCGAGGTCTCTTCAGTCTTTCCATTAACCGTCAGGGTCCAGATCAGGGCTGTGTCAGATAACCGAATAGAGGAATAACATAGATCTCTTAATACATATGTACAGTAACATTATTTCAAGACTGGCTTCAGAAGAAAATGAAAATAAAATCCTTTTAAAGTAAAGAATTGAGGAGAGTCGTGTAAAACCGGGTTGTGGGGTAAAACCGGGTACCCTTGATTCTGTTGCTATTAGTCCTCCTTTCTAGAGGAAAGATACTGAATTACACTCTACTGGTCAAGGAAAAGGAACAGTCATAGTGACGTGATGTTGCTGTTGAATTCACTGCGTCTGCACCGGTTTGTCTTAAGACGTCAACTCTGTAATGTTCGTTTGATTTGAAACCATCCTTACTTAAAAATCATTAAATTTATATAAACTATATTTAGTACAGCTTATTATTCGTTAGCTAAGGATTTATACCCTATCAAACAATGAAGATTTAGTCCAATATTTTCGCGGTTCTATTTCGTTTTTTATAACCACTGCACTCGGAGTAAAACAGGGTACTACAAGTGGCGTAAGACCAGGATAGACAGTAATGATGATTCCTCCGATGAAGGCGATAAAACCATATCATATGTTGATTTTTTATAATTTAATGATGTATTTTCTGATTTAAATAAATTATAAGGGTTTATACAAAGTAGAAATTGTCTTAGTTGGGTCCACGAAAGTTGCAGTGGCGTGGAGGACGAAGACAACTATTTTACATGTAAATTTTCTAACTAATATTCTTAAATTATCAGAATAAATAAATAAAAATGTCTGCTACTTTTCCACTGAAAACTAATTTCTTCTAGAGTTAATATGTGTACTCGGTTTTACCCCACTAGTGGGTAGATTAAGTTTTTTATGAAAAAAACCATTGATAAAAAAATAATGAAACTATGACTTTTCTGGAAAGATAGACAATGAATCAGATAAACAATGAATATTCTAATAAAATTTGACAAGCTCTATGTCGAATACTTTAGTTCCAACAGACCTTCCACTCTTTGGTACTCGGTTTTACTCCACTTTCCCTTACATATTGTATTTAACTTTACAAAATGATCAATACGAACCTCAATAAAAGATTTGAAATGTACAGAAATGTATTGTAAGATCATAAACCCACGTTGCTTAACAATAATCTGTCATCTTCTGCATCTTTGAGTACGTGTCATTTCCTTCTGCATCTTTGAGTACGTGTCATTATACAGTGCAGTCACTTCAAACTTTATACAGTAGGAGTGTAAAAGTAATCCGAGGACGATTTTACTGTTTAGCAACGGATTCAGAAACCCTCCGCGCTTTTGCGCATGCGCCGAGCGGAGTTATTTTCATCAAAATAGGGGGGAAATTAAAACGGAAGTGTGATGTTAACATTTTACTACAGTCCCCTTACCGAATGTTGCTAATTCGCCATCAGTTAGTACTACTGTGTACGTAGAATGGGTTTTGAGGCCCTCTGGATTTTCGAGGCACGAGGCGAGCGCCTCTAACACTTGTGCGGAAAACCGCAATGAAGACACTTGATTACAATTTATGTTTGAATGATTGATTGAGTGTTTGAGCTAAACGAGGGGTATTTTGGGATGAACTTGGATGCTTTGAACTGCGATCAGATGATGTGGACGACACATGAACTATTGTATAGCAACGGATACGGAAACCCTCCGCGCTTTTGTGCATGCGCCGGGCGGAGTTATTTTCATCAAATAGAGGGAAAGTGAAAATGGAAGGGTGATGTTAACATTTTACTGCGCGTGATCTAACAATGAACCCCGAAATGCGCTCATATGACTCATTGCCTGACATCCCTTTCCGGTGTAAAAAAGTCCAAAAGTGGTAGTCTCAGAATCCGTTGCTGAACAGTAAAGACGTATGTTTGTTTGTCAATAATTTTTTAGACGATGAAGGTTAGAAGAAACTGACAGTTAAAATAGTGACGGTTAATCAAAGTTTTACAGTAGTTAACAGCAGATGGGATGTTTCGGATTATCTAATAGGTGGAGTAGGCAATTGCCTACGGGCTCCTCAGCTTTGGGGGGCAATAAATGTTTTTGGTTTATTTTCAGAATAATTTTGTCCTTTTAATTCAGTTGATAAGGCGATGTATTCGAACTTAATGAAATTAAAATCTAGTATTGTTTAAATTTCAGAGCATTATTCATCGTTTCTTTATTTTATTCATATTTTCAAAGTCGCAAAGAAATTAGTGAGGCCCAATTTTTTTCGAAATTGAGTGACTGACTACAAGTCATCTGTTCTGTTAAACTTTGTATTGGAATATTTAGATTGCGTTAAAAATATTTTGCATTATTTTTTTACAATTTTACTTAAAATTACTTTTAAATTTAAATTTCGTTTTTTTTAACGCAAGATACTGAAAACAACTCTCTTGAAGGTGGACTGAAATTAAATGATTTGTTATTTCAGCTTGCCATTATAACTTATAATTGAAAACTGCTTACGTAAAGATTAAGTTATTATCAATAAAAAATATCTGGTTTCTGAAAGTTGTGGGAAAGGGGGCCCAAAAACTTGAATTGCCGAAGGACCCCCGCAGGGCTTAATCCGGTGCTGCCGATGGAGGGATGGGGAAGAGGATCGCTGCATGGGACATGCAGATGTCTGGGTAACTATCCATTTGCGGCCGGCAGATTTCGCTGATGGTAGTTCCAGCAGGTCGGAGCGAATTTAGTGTTTCTCAGTTACTTTTCCGTACGGGATATAAATTCAGTATATGGATATTAAAACACGCAGAATTTGTTGAAACTGATTTCTTGTGTTTAATAGTGCTGACATGCAAGACATGCAAGAATATGATCAGGTGTGGCCTGTTCTGCAGTACATTTTGGGCAGATCTCAAAATACTTAGAATTATCAGAGAAAGTCAAACTTCTAATATGCCCACTAAGGAAGCGAGTAAGAGTTGTTTGGTCGCGTCTGTTGCAGTCAGTTGATAGACAGAGCCTTGATACCAGTGATTCACAGGTGGAATGAACCAGTTAGTTTTATTCCTGCTTTTAGCTCTAGAGAACAGCTCCAAGTACGTGAGAGGTACAGAAGTCACTGAAGCATCAGCAGCATCTGCTTTAGCAAGTGCATCTGCAATCTCGTTACCTCGGATGTTGACATGAGAAGGAATCCACTGCAGGAGAGTCCAGTAAGATACTGAGAGACTTTTAAGTTTGTTAAGAATATACATTCCTGTATTATCTCTTACTCTATGCCAATTGGCCAAACGTTGGATAGAACTTCTGCTATCTGTTAGTATCCAAATTTCATTAGTGTTTAATAGTACTTATGACACATAAAGTCATAAATTTTTAATTTCTGTAATTTTCCAAAGTGTGATATTTTGCAAAAAAGCCCTATTATAGAAGAGAACGAAAAGATCGATAAACATTGATATCTTTAAGTTGATCCAAGCATTTGAATACGACATCGGGAGGATAGTTTTCTTTCACTATCGCTAGCCGTCGCCGTGCTTCGCGCCAGGCAATCATGAATGATATCATACCACCAGGTTGGCGGCACCGACCTATACGACGACTTGCGAATGTCACCACTCTGGCGGCACCGACTTATTTGACGACTTGCGAATGCCATCACTCTGGCGGCAACCGACTTATTCGACGACATCTAAAAATCACAATAGCATTTTGTTTTGATGTGTGCAATTTCAAGACTGAAACGGTATGTGTTTTGATAGCTCAAGAACGATTTTTACGATAAAAGTGCTATAATTACAATTAAATATTATTAAATTATTTAATTTTAAAAAATTTTGAAATTTATACCGTTAAATACCTTTTGGCATTATAATCACAATTATGCGCTATAGTAATTATGAAATTTTATGAAGAAAATTTATGCTATGATTTTACTGTATATTTCATATTTTAGTAAATTGATAGTCTTCCGCGACGGGGCGAAAGCGCCTCATCTCAGAAGACTAATAATTACCCATTTTACAACTTTTCAACCAGTAGTCCTGTGTTGTTGATGTCTTGGATTCTATGCTTGGTTTATGAACTTCTCCCATTCATTTTGATTCAGAATAAAATTCTTTGTTCAGTTTCAAGAATGTAATTTAGAAGTAACTGCTATTTAGAGTTCACAAAATCGATGTTGGTTATACTGCTATTGAACTATATTGTTACAGTTTTTATTTCCTGTTTACAATGTACTTAACAAATATTTAACAAAAGAGAATAAAAGATTAAGCACTCTTTCATGCCTTTGCTTTAACAGGTGCATATGTTATCTTAAATTTCCGAAGCCATTTATGTGCTTATTACCTAGTTAATCTGGAGATTACCCGATTTGTTCTATTTAAGAACAAAATAATGTTTTTCTGATTTTGATCTAAATACATTAATTTGTTGAAGCTCAAATTTCTCTCATATCCCTTCTCATCTTTTCTCTCCTTCTCCCTTCTCTCCCCCTATGTTCTTCAAATTCTGAAGTTTTTAAAAGTTTTAACTTTTTTTATTCTACAATATTCATAGATCCACTCTATCGTCTGTTTCGTTGTTTAATTGATCATATCAAATTGATCCTTATACCATATAGCTTCCTCTTTCATTATATTTAAACAGTTACCAGCATTTTTACTTACATTCTCCTGATGATGGCGCCAAATTAATCAGTAAATAAATATTATTATGTTTTAACAATTGCCAGTAAATAAGATTCACAATCTGTCGATTAATTTACGAAGTTACTTATAGCTATATGGATTAAAAGAATAGCAGGCGTTTAAAATAGTAACACCTAATATCACCGAGTTAGTATGAATATTAATTTAAGTGTATGAAATCATTGCTGTTGTTCGAGCAATGATTTTATTTTCGCTTTAACGAGTGCTGTCTTGGTAATATACATATTATTTAGTAGCATGCAGATTAATTGGGTAATGGGGGAAATGAAACAGTTTTCTTCATCTTCATGGATCTGCCTAGTCAATTACCTAGATCATCTACAAATCTGCGCATCCCCTGATTTTTGCACTTTAGTGGTATCGCATCCATGAGCTCTTAGATTACCTAGATAATCTTCGCAATACCTGATCTCTTCCCTTTAATGACATTATATCCAAGAGCTCTTAGATCACCTAGATAATCTTCGCAATACCTGATTTCTTCCCTTTAATGACATTATATCCAAGAGCTCTTAGATCACCTAGATAATCTGCACATCACCTGATTTCTGCCCTTTAATGGTAACATATCCAAGAGCTTTTATATTACCTAGATAATTTGCACATCCCCTGATTTCTGCGCTTTAATTTTAACATATCCATGAGTTCTTAGATTACCTAGATAATCTACACATCATCTGTTTCTGCAATTTATACATAGCATATGCAAGAGCAATTGCTACCGTTCCGCCATATCCACGCGGTGAACATCCACTCCCAAAAATCATACATTTGGAAACTTATTTCCAGAAAAAAATGCTATGGACTGCTGCACATAAAGTGCATGGTAAATTTAACAACATAAATTCAAAGTCCAAGATAAAAAATAAAAGAAGTATCTAAAATTAACAGCTTATACAAAAAAATAAATTCACTCACCAACATTAACATTTAAAAAGTCTGTCTATCGTTAAAAGCTTCATTTTCTTGGACATTTTTCAAGAAGTGATTTCATGATAAGAATCAGTGCATGGAGAGCATTCTTGTTTCCTGGTAATTACAAAATTCACAAGAATCCAAAATTTGTTAACGCTAAGATATACACAACCTATAAGTTCTTTCTAATTGTATGCTTTAATGCAATTACTGCCATAAGACTTCCATAAAGGTATAAGCCTTTCCAATTACAAAGTTCACTATGGAAAGTACGAAAGAATAAGTTAAGTAAATATTTAAAATGACGAATATGAAAATTCTTAATTAAATGTTACATAAAGGTACTATAAGCAAATTTTACATGTTTAAATTAAATTATAATCTGTTACTCGCAATGTTCAGTCACAACTGTTTCTAAAATTTATAGTATAATTTTACAATGCGAATTTCACTCCATATGAAGCGATGAGAAAAAATTTAATTTTGAAGTATCTGGATTTCAGAATTTAATGTCATCTTCAATTAAACACATTTTTAACAGAGTTAAGTACTCTCATTTCTTTCTTTTCATACGTGAACTAAAAAGATTTCAAATCTAATCTTACAATTTATCTTCTTCGCCAAGTTTCTTTTTCGCAAAAGCCATTTATCTTTGTAAGATTTTCTCTACTCGCCATCAGAGAGGATTAGGATCAAATGGAAAAAAATCGACAATTCTTGTTGACCATGAAATGTCTCCTTTGATATCAATAAAAGCTAAACCATGTACTTCCAATAGAATTAAAGGAACAGAAACATAATCCTAGGTCCTAGCTCTTATATGACTTAAGATTAGACTTAGTTCTATGAACAACATAAATAAGTTTTGGATTTTCCTTTCTGTACGTATCTCCATTAAAATAAGAAAAACCTTCGATTACTTCAATAAATCGATTTACAATTAAGAAAATTCATTATAATAATTAATAATGATCCAAATTTTATGTGAACATATTGAATACATAAAATAATTCCAATTTTTTTTCATCCAAAATTAAAATGTGAAGTATGGATTTTGAAATGTTTGTTACATAAATTTATTTTGAAATCATCGAATTTAAAAACTTTACTTATATTTTGTGATTTTCGAGAAAAATGGAAAACCTTTTCATTCAAGATTTTAATTTTTTTTAAAGTATTCGTTAAAATATATAATATCATAACTGTACAGAACAAATATATATAATAACATATAAAACATAAATATTTTTATGAATATTAGATAAACGTTGAAAAATCATAATATAAGAAGAAGCATAGCAATGTATTTCACAACTAAGAAAAGAAGCACTGAGCTATTTTCTTTTTCCTAGTCAAAACCGCCTTCGTTCGACACTGGGAAGACACTAATAGATAGCAAATAACATTTTCTTTCTGATGATAACAAGATGCTTTTGAATTAATAATCAATTGAATAAAAATATTAAAGCAAGTGGAAACTCATTTTCAAGCCACAGAAAATTAATATTGATCCCCTTTTTGCTAACAAAACAGTGTTTTTGCACTTTCTTCCCTTACTTTTAGTAATGAAATTTACTTTTATGAAAACAACTAAAATATTTTACCTTATTGAGAGATAATCCAACAGACATTATTTCGAGAAAAATTAATTAATTTTTTCAATCATACATTTAGAAATGTAAGTTTAATTATTCTTCTGATGCATTAGCAAGGAAAATCATGTCTTCATTTTCAAAAACTTTTATATATTTCAGTCACGTCTATGTTCATATGTACATAATTTAGTAAGCAGAAATCTATTTCATTATTTGATTTTAGATAAAAAAATAATTCGCTTTGGATGGACCATACCACATGGAAGATTCATATCGTGACATTTATTACTTGAAACCGACGTTAACCGCATTGACTCAAATAAAATATTTCTGTTTCACCAATACGTTTATAGTGTTAGCTGAGTAATTGTAGCTTATAAATTAAACTAACTACTTTTTAAATACAATTTAACTTGAGATCTTTTATGTATTGTATAATTTATATATTTTTATCCTAGAAACAGTGAAAGTGGAGTTAATTGCTGTCTTTCAACATGTCTCCCCTACCCCCACTTTTAATTCTGCTTGATTGATTGATTGAGATGTGATGAGATGGGATTTTTAGCAACAAAGGCCATTATCCCCTAATGCCAGAAAGGAGGCACTCAATAAATGTCAAAAAGGATGCACTTTAATTCTGCTAATAAATAAATTTCTTTCAGAGAAAGCAGTAATTCTCTTCACTTCGATATATAGGATTAATCTGTAAAGGAAAGAGCTTTACATTTTTTTATCACTCTAAAAGCTACTTAATTCTCTAATATATGTACAATAGTGACCAATGAAAAAGCACCACGTTTGATTTTGTCTTATACTTGATTTTTATATATGATTTTTTATTCGTGATTTTTATTTACGATTTTTTATTCGTGATTTTTAGTTATGATTTTTTATTCGTGATTTTTATTTATGATTTTTTATTCGTGAATTTTATTTTTGATTTTGTTTTATATATGAGGCTGACGCAATAGCAAAAACGATTACTCCATCATGCATTCCTGTTGTAAAGCAATTAAAAAATTACCTTCTGTCTAGTAGTATTATTTCCCCACTTTGAATTTGTGATGTCATTTTCTTAAAACATCGTAGGAATAACAATACGGTTGTGGCCTTTCATTGACTACTATTGTAGTTTTCTAAGAAAAAATAGTTGAAAACTTGAAAACAAATTAAAATTTTGCCAAAATAGATACATTACTATAGCTTATAGCTTTGAAAATTTATTTAGTTTACAAGTAATATTTTTCTTTCAAAATGGACTTTAAAACGATAAAAGGCTAAGTTCTAATTCTTTTATACTTAAAGTAAAAACCATTGCAATATTAATTTAAAAGACTTAGGAATATACGAACAATCCTTTATGAAATGGAATATCAACCTTTGTTAACAAATTTCTTCAAATGCTTCTTTTTAAATTATTCTTTACAACTCAGTGCGCGGTATAAGAAAAAATATCAATTAATGAAGTATTAATATTTAAACTTTTTTAATTAGGTTATGATGAAAAACATTATCTTTCTATTGTTGTCTTTAATGTAAATTGTGAGATTATGGAACTTATTGCATAATATAATTATAAGTCTACTATTATTATTACTTAGTGTTTTAATATTATTTTAGTTGTGTAACATTATTAATGCATTTATAATTATGTATATTATACGGACTAAAATTTCGAAGAGTAAACATAAAATATTACAAAAGGCCGGAAAAATAATTCATAATGCATTCTTCATTATTTTTCAATCTTCTTTATAATTTTTTCCCCCTTAGATAAATAGAAGTCAAAAAAACACTTCTTATCTTCGCAATAACGTCAGCTCTGTATTTGCTCAAGAATCAAAATAGCATGTTACATTGTTAAAACTTTTTTTTTCACCTTTATCGTCAAGTAGGATGAGCAAATATATTATTTTTCTCTTCTTGTATGCTTACAAATCATACTTCAAAAATGATGTTTTTCAGAAAAATTCTTTTAGCTGTAGCAAATTGCTGTATTCGGTTGCAAGTAAAAAAGTTTTAGCAAAAGATAGAATTCCTGTTATTAGATAACGGCAGGATAGATAATCTCCCGAAAAAGTGTCACTACTTTTGTTTATTCCTTTAAAAGCGACCAATTAATGAAATATGTTAAAGGATTATTTCTGATTCTGTTTATCTGAAAACAAAGTAGGGTAGACCGGGGCTAGTTAGGTCGTTTTCTCTTCTAAGAATTTAAAAAAAAATGAATTTAAGCTGGCACTATTAGTGAACCTTCAGAAATAATTCGCCATAGTAAAATTTGAATATATGAACTAATAGTATTAATTTAAAACTTCAAATTGACACCAAGTCGCTTGGACCAACCTGTCCCGACTGCGGGGTAAGTTGAACCACTACTAACATGAAGCTACAGAAAAAACACAAAACATTTTTCTTTATTATTATACTTTATTAATTTAATTAACGTAGTTGTGTTATTATCCATATTATGTGTATTATATAAATTTGGGCATTTATATTCAATAGAAACTGAGATATAGTTTTTATGGTCATGGTCAAATAGTATTGTGTAATTAAAATCAAAATTGAGTTTGCATGGTTTTTCATAACAAGTATCTTGCATAATATATCTAATAGAATTCCATCCACATATTCAGAGATATTTCTATAACGCATATCCTGATAAACACATGATGATAGCAGTGCGGGCAACGTGCCCCATGCGAAATGGTCCAACTAGCCCATATCGCCATTTTTGTTTCTCATGAGTGTAGGGATTTATTCTGAAAGCATTTCGATAAGCAAACAAGCCCTAAAGTAACAATGAAGAATTATCTTTCTGAATATTATTTGTAAAAATGGAAATTATAATTTATAAGTAAAAAAACCCGGATTATTCATAAGTGAGGAAATTTACTCAGCTTAGCAAAAATTAGAAAATTCTGGCTGGTTCTTTAACGAGCGCTACTTCTTCAATGACGTTGATGTGGTTGAAGGAAGGCGGATATTGTTGATAATAACACGTCTAGAATGGCAGCGTTAAGTACCGAAAAGTATTAAAAATGTCGCGACTGGCACAATGTGCCCCTATGGCCAACTAGCCCCGGTCTACCCTAAAGAAAACATATTATAAAATAGAATTTCAACAACAAAAAATTATGTTCTTTAACCACTTAACAGTTTTGCCCGAGAAGTGCCCGTTCGGGCACTGCGAAAAGCGACTTTCCTAATTTGCCCGAACGCCGCCTCGGGCAGTTCATTTTTCTAAGCAATCCACAGATTTTCCCGTCTTTTTCACTTTTCAATGTTTCTAGTATATGGCTCTAGCAGTCTAATGAATGTTGGATAACAAAACAAATGTAAACCAGTTTTTAGGTCAGGTTAGGTTAGGTTTTTTGGTCCTTTTATCCGCTGCAGCTAAACATTATCAAAAATTAATAAAATCAATACTTTTAACTGTTTTTTGACTGCTGATTTTGAATTATAAAATCAATTGGAATACAAAATTGCTTATAAAAATGTGCTTACTTTTGGACGCAACACAGCAGAAAAAGAAGTGGTTAATAAATTGTGCTTTTTGCGTTATTCATTTTAAAAGATGTATTAGATGCAAACATAATAAGCTATCACTTTTTCAATGCTTTTTTGCATACATATCTTTACAGGAACGATAGATGTTTTCACGAAACTCTGTTTACTTTTTTCAGTTAAGTTCCAGAATTAATTTCCTTTTTCGCGCATATCTACCAATTGTATAATATTAAATTTCTATAAAAAATTATTATTAAAATTTTCTTCCTCTATTCAGCATTTGAATTGTATTTTTTTTTTATCATAAATATAAAATTATATTTATTCTAAACGTTATTAAATTAAATTTTTGCTATCACTTTTTTACAATAAATGTTTAAATGAAATTTCGAAAATTTAGTCATCTTCATTTATTAAATTTTGTGTCTGTTTATTCCCTCGGGATATCTATTCACGATGTAACATTAGATTTTTCTTTCAACTTTGATTAGATGAACGAAAATAATTTCTCAGAATTACGAAAAAATATTTCATAATGTTGAGGATAATAACGCAGTCAAAAATGCCGCGATCTCCATATTTCAAACATGAAGAAATGTGAATTAAAAATATTCCATTAATTTATATCAATTTATTAATTTATAGAAATTCTCCATTAGTTTAGGATATATGAGTGCGTTTCGAAAAGTAAGGAAACAAGAAGGCAGAAATTCCCAGTGAAAATTAAATTCCCTGTCTAGACTGCTGAGACGATCACAGCATTTGAATCTCGACGGCAGATGGAACTAGTTACGTGGTAGCGCGCTGAAATCTCAGTCAAATGATAAAGACGTTGACGGAAACATGGTCGGCTATTAAAAAAACAAGTGTGATAAGATTTTTGCTTCCTAAGAAAACGTACCCAGTTAAAATTCATTTCAATTAGTGGATGTGTACGGAAGCGAATGAACGGAAACAGGTGTGGTTTTAGTGCGCTGCATAATAAATGTGTGAGAGAACTGAAGATAAGGGCGGCCAAGCACTTTCACCATCTGCGGTAGTTACTGGAATACCCTGCCTACACCCCACACTTCGTACCAAGTGATTTTTTTCTCTTCGGAAGAAGCACCCGGGAGTTCGGCATATCAGAATCAAGGCCGAAGTACAGCAAGCCATCTTGGCGGGGTTCCGCAACCTTGCGCTGATTTGTGCCATGCCTGTTTCGATACGTTGGTGTACAGATATAACAAATGCTTCGATGGTGGCTATATCATGGTATAGCGGCTGTATGAAGAAGTACCGGTGCCATACTATGTTTATCTTTTGAATCGTGGAAACAGGTTTTCTCTCAAAAGGCTCGTTACCTTTATTTTTGGACTACCTTTGTAAATTCGAATTTCTTTATCCTTTCTTTTCAAATATTTAATTTCTAATGGGTTTTCTGCATAACTATGTACTTTTCATCTCACTGCTTTTCTTCACGACACTTCATAAATTGATTCCACTAACGAAAGTAAAGAAGTTAACAAAAATTTATCATCTTTCATCTGAATGAAGTATTCCTCTATTGAATATTCATATTCACTGGCATCACAAGCAGATAACAAGCAATTCAGTTAGTTTTTGATGATTTCGCTTATTAATTCGCTTTCAGACATAGCATCCTTTTATTGAAATAGTAGTAGCAGATTTTCTTTATTTGTAGCGCCTTGAATTGCTTTTCCAAAGAAGTCTAATGAATTGCAAAATATTAATTTCTTTCAAAAGATAATGGAGTTGTTTTGGATTAGGAATTTGAGAAATGGATGCTATATGGTGAAAATGCAATGTTATCCAGAGCGGAAGAAAAAGAGTGTACAAAAGCTCTTAAAATCATAAGTTTTACTGAACAGAAATGCCACTTACCAAATGTTACTTACCATTTGTTTGCAAACAACTGTTCGAATAAAGGACCGATGGAAATCAAATTTCAGGTGAAGATATAATGAGTAAAAATAAGCTCTTTAAATGCGCGAAAACATTTTAGCTCAGCCTTACAGTTTGAAAAAAGCAATATAATTCTTATTAGAGTCATATTATAATATTAATTTCGAATGAAAAATATTTTATTATATATTTTTAATTAATTTTACCAAGTGTATGCATATGTTAATACAATGTTGAAGGAACATATTATGTCAACAAATCTATCGAATATCAGTCTAGGAAATTCTGTTCAATCGAATAAATGCTAACATTCTGTTGTTGAAATAGACTGGATTACAGAAATAGAATACCTTAAACATACTTCTTAGCTGGAGAATAAGTAACACAATTTTTATCAAGGAATATAATATATTCTAGGATTCCTAAAATAACTTTTCGTTCAGCAGATACGTTTTTTCTTAACCACATTAAGAATTTTTCGTGCTACAGAAAAGGGGAGTCTTATTACAGAATATTTTATTTTCCATCATTCTTGTAAACGCGTGATGCTTGAATACAAAATGTAAACATAACTTTCTTCAAGGAATTCATATCCTAGAATGAAATGGCAGCAAGATCTTTTCTACAGGGAGAACTTCCCCATGGCGATGCAAGGAAATGGTTTGCTCGTGATCTTCTCATGTTGTGGAAACAATCCTGGAACCCACATAACCTATACTTATAAAAGCCTATGTTTGTGTGTGCGTATGTGTGTGTGCGTGTCTACGTGCGATGTCTACACGAATCTATCGCACTTACAGCCTTGAAATTTGGCACACAGGTAGTCTTAATGGTGACTCAATGCACCTCGAAGCCGAAATTTTAAGATTTAATCTAGAAATTTTTTATTTAATGTTTTGTGTTGTTTTGGGTGATTTTTCGCACTACTTTCTCAATAGCATGGTTTCAGATAACTGTACGACAAAAATAGATACACCATCGGAAAGAGCACACGATTTCCGTTCTAATGAAGTTAGGTTTGAATTTCTAACGTAATTTGCTGAATTTTGAAAATTTTTTGAAAAATAGTCACTTTTATGTTCATTTTCGATTCGGATTTCTTGAAATTCTCGCATCCACCTTTCTAACAACGCTATCATTTTCAATATTTTTCAACTTATAACTGGAACGTTTCTGTCGGAATTAAAACAAGAGCCGTTAAAATACCTTTTCCCGTTTTCTTTAAATTAAATTTCCCTGAAAAGTACAAACAGTGTTTTTGCTAGCAACCGTTCCCAACGGTACCTCCTCCAGAGATCCCCCGACTGCATTCTTGCAATTTCATTGGCTGGTTACGTGACCTTCCTTTTTCGCGGCAGGTGACGTTATTACTTTCGTGTTCTACGAGGAGATGATTTATTTACTCGATGATTTGATTATTATTTTTAAGCGTGTTTTAACTTATTTCTTTGCCTTTCATACTTTGCTTGCGGTGTAATAAATATCACATTGTAATTTTTTAACATTGTTTTGGATTAACGGTACTCGGTCGAGAGGAAAAAGAAGCAGACAAAGCCAATAATATATATATTTCTGTTTTGATTTCGTTTCTAAAACTTTCATTTATATAATTGCATGTGGGCTTATTTTTTATTTTGTTGAAGTCCCGATTCCACGGGCAACGCCGTGCGCGTACTGCTAGTCTCTAATAAAAGGCTCTCAATTAAACCCATGATAGGTTTTTGGCCTGTTATACCTGTGGGTGGTTCGATGTGAAATTAAGTCGAATCCGCAATGGTCGTACCCGTCTCATACAAAAACATCCTTTATTTAGTGAACGGTGGCCCATTTGTGTTCATCATGCCGCGTTGACTCGACTGTTCAACATATTTTGGTTAAGTGCGCTATTTTTAATAATCGTCGCTAAAGTGTTTTTAATTCATCATCAGCGGACAAACGGGAGTTAGTGGGTGAACAGGAGTTAGTTAGTGTAACAAGCTAGTGAGTTTTTGTGTGTGGCTTCTGCGGCAACATTATAGATTTTGGATGAATCCTTCTACAGAAAGTCTGTTTGTCTGTGTTTATGTGAACACGAAAACTCAAAATGGAACGAGCTTGCAGAATGGAATATTCCATACTGTTTTATCGCCAAAATTGTATGTTTAAATCATAATTTGGACCAATCCGTGCACCGGTTGATTGTCTGTCGGTCTATGTATCAGTGTGTAAGTGAATGTAACAAGCTAGTGAGTTTTAGTGTGTGGCTTTCGCACCAAATGTGAAGATATGTGTCAAATGTTGGACGCAATCGGTCAAAGAAGAAAGTTCCAAAATTCGTATTCGATTCTTTTCACTGTAAGTCGAAACTAAATACAAAATGCCCCATTAGAGTGGAAGTATACAAGAAAGTCGAGGGGAGATAACTACCACTGGCTAATATTAGAACAGTCTGAAGAATCTCATTTTAACATCGCAGTGCTATAATGTTGACGGAATGGATGAACCACATCTGCAGTCCGTGAAGCAGCATATTCGATCGTCTGCAATCTGTGGCATCATCGCCAGCTGTGCTTATTAGCTGAATTTGCACGCCTGTCTACACCGCCTTTTTTTGGTGATGTCATCTCTTGACCAATTGCGAAGAAGCACCGCAGTATTTAAAGGCGATGTTAATTGAGGTTAGCAAAAAGATGAAATTAGACAAAAATGACATGGAAATTATAAATCTTCTTCTCCAATTGACTAATATTTCCCCATAAAAATCACTACTTGGCATTTCCCACCTGTCACATCCTGAAAAGAAGCGGACCACCGCCCCGCCTACTACTCCACAGCTAAGCTCTGATTGGCCAGTCCACCAGTTTCATATGCAGTCAGCACCTGAAGATTCTTCATTCACGACTCATACAACGACGAGACGCTCTTGCTGCAGCCTCTTCCCCTTGCCCGACATGGTTTGCTGAGATGAATTTTTAACATCTTTTGTACTGTCTTCTCCGTTTTTCAGTTTACAAGGATTGGAGGTAGCCCACTGCGGGGACGAGTACTCCGTTAAGCCTTCCATTATTGTTCACTCTCTTATTTTTTGTTTGCTAAAATCTCACCAACGCGCGTGTTTATATGATGTAAATTTCTATTTTTAACTTAACTTTTGTTCTTTTAAATATGTTATTGTTTTAAACCTGCATTTTAATTCCTGTGTTGTCTGCACTTTGTCACCATACAATTAACCCTTCTGATGGAATGAAGTCTAGTGACAAATATTATGTGAAGTATGGTGCTGATTGTTGCTAAGACCTCCTACCACCGTCATCGTTCTACACATAATCACTATACTGGCACAAATCCATTGATGAACACGTTGTACGAGCAATGCGTGAAGCATCATATTCAATTATTTACAATCCACTGATTAGCACGTTGTATGTGCATCGACTCAGCTTATAAATATGGCAATATAAATCTACACCATTATAAAAATCTCTAAAATATTCAATAAATTTCTTTCACGCATTTTTTAAAATTATGTTTTTTATAAATACACTTGATACATTTTAAGAAATTTTATGTTAGAAGAAAATGGTCGTAATTAAAGAATTTCAGAAAGTCCTCAGAAGTATATTTTTTGCGACGTTTCTTTAAACGCGTAGCTTTTCTGCAATAATAAAAAGTAATTACGAATTCTGCGGTAAATTACGGAATTGCATGATTAATTCTTTGGCTACAGTCGATAGCGTGATTTAGTAATAAGTTGAAATCAATTTTACTTTCGCTAATAGCTACCGGTAAGTCGAGAAAGGAGGCTTTTTTTGTCTACTTTTGAACTGCTGTTTTTTTTTGCGAAACTATTACGTTTTATTTGCTAATTTTCAAAGTTCTTACACTTTTTCCATTGCCTTTTTCAAGCCGAATGTTTTAGAAGTAATGACTTGAACAAATGGCAAAGTTCACTTCATGAATTCCTGTTTATGTTCACAGATTTCTTACCTAGTTTACAGCAGAATCAGTTCAATAGTATATTTGAAGTGCCTATAATATATCTCCACGTCAAATGAAAACTACCTTAATTAACACTTTAGCATTCTACAAAGGAACCAAAAGAAATTCCAGAACGTAATTAATTCAATGAGCAATTTATTTTCGAGAGTGTTTATCTTTTGTTCTTTCCGACCAATAATTACGACACTTTGGGTATCCGAATACTCGGTAGGGATAATGCAAATACGTTAAAAACATCAAAGTCAGCGAAACTGGTCCTCTAAATAGTTTACTTTTGAGGTACAGATGTAAAAGGTTAGTTTTAATTAAGTTATAAATTTCGACTGAAATAACTGTTGAATCGTTGCAAATAGTACTACAAACGGTTTTTTTTAATTTAACATACTCTATTGGCGCAAGATATTATACATCTCTATAATATTATTCAAAATTCTGAATAAAGAAAAATACTTTGACAATATCGTAGCATTACTGTACAGTAACCTGTGCTAATTGGGTAGAAAAGAAATTTATGGGAAAATATTTTCAATGTAAGAAATTCCAGAGCTAACACAACTGCGCAACTTCGTCAAAAATTTCTGTCCTTGAAATCATCTTGAACTTGAAAGTGTTAAATGATGCGTTAATATATACTTCACTTCTATTAACTCAGATCAGTAGTTGTAAAAATACTTCAGGCCAGATATATATTGCAACAATAATCATTTATTCATCGCATTAACTAATATTGTGTACAGGAACAGTAAAACTCGTCCATTAAAATATTAAGAAGAAATATGCTTAAATATCTCTCTATATAAAACGCTAAGACGTGGCACAGAAAAGAGGTTAGTTTCTCTTTTGGTGATGGCAAAGATCGGTTTGTTTACATAACAAAACCGATAGCCACGTTAAGCATAAATTCAAAAGCGTAGCCTTCAAGTATATTCGTTCTGGTGTAAAATAACTTTTCCTCGAAAATAAATACGTTTAAGATGAAGAATTCACAATATTTCTTACAATATAATGTAACTATGAATGAAAGGATTCAAAAGATATCAGTTAGAGTTGAAGTAGATGGGCTAAGGCGAGCCAGAGAGCGTTCAGATCAATGTCAAAATAGTTGAAATCAGCGAAAAGGAAATCGCGTTGAATTCACAAATTTAGATGAACATCATAAAGCTTACTATTGTAAATATTGTACTTTTCCGTTATACGCACACCATTTGGCACCTTTTTTGTCTTTGCGAATTTTCTTCGAGCGCTGAATTGTCAACTTGGCTCTATTTCTTCCTTGACGAAAATTGACACGCACTGTATTCTTGACGAGCTGAAGCGTCAGGAGCCAGAATGTGCTAATTTGGCCGGAAATGAATGATGTGCATATAACGGGCGCAGATGCTGTGCGTGGGATCAGCTAGTTTTAATAAAAACGTAACAACTGAGGTGATACAACTCATATCAAAAAGTTACCACACATTATACAGAACCTCGTGATGAGTAATAGCGAGATTTATGCGTCCAACAACAGGGATACTGGGAAATCTAGACAGCTGCATTGCAAGGATGATGAACCCAAGGGTCCAAGATACCATCCAAGCTGCATCTAGGCAGTCGACGGCGAAGAAGGAAATACGGACACGACCAGAAGGGACTCCAGATCGGATCCTGCACTGAATTGCTGTCTGCACTGTTTTACTCTGAATTGATGCCTGCACTGAATTAATGTCTGCACTGAATTTCTGCCTGCACTGAATTGATGCCTGAACTGCTCTTAAATAAGTGATAAAAAGTGCGTATGCTCAATTTGCATCTTCTTGCATTAAAAATATAGTTCTTCAAACTCCCGCCTCATGGCAAGATGAGAAGTACAATGCCAGTGATTCGAGAGATCCGCCACAAACTTAACCAAAATTTTCAAATTTTCTTATCATACCTTTTACCATTGCTAAAACTTAAGTCGGTTCTTTAATGAAGACTATTCCGTAGAAATAGTGTAGCATTTTCCCCAAGTTATTTCATTTTTAATCCAGAAATTTTAAATTAACCAATTATATAGTAATAAAAATATGATCTTGAGTTGAATATTACTGTTGGGAAGATATACTGAAAGAGGTTGAAAAATGTGTTAAACAATTTCCTTTTATGCCCTCTCGCATTGCACGCTTTCGTAGGATATTCGAACATATTTCATCCTCGGGGAGTGATGAATCGTGTTATACTAAGTTAAATCTCGATACTTACGGGAGATCCTACATCCCAGTGAAGAAAGTTCAGAGGAAGTCTCGTAAAAAAATCACCTTAGTTACTGGTGCATAATAATGGAGGCGAAAAAAATATTTTGAAATACATATCAATTTCTAATATTATATTCGGTTCGTTAATACATATTTTATTCGAATTTTGGTGAACGCTATATAATCTTTACAATTCTGCCCTGTTTGCATCGAGTCAATGCCAAGATCCAAGTTTATGTGAAATACTCAGCGCGGCTACATTTTAAAGCGTTGCTGCGCTCGTGCGTTTTCTATAGTCCTGATGTACGAAGTCTCGAGCCTTAAATGCAAGTAAAAGAGAATGGGTTTATGAATATATTTATATCCGTGGTAAAAACATAATAGTATTCATATTATTACGAAAAGCGTCCGGTGGGTGTACAATGTAAACAGCCCAACAAGCTGGATAATTAGAAATTACGCTGTATTTCACGGATATTCCCAAAAATTCGAAGCACAAGTAACACGAAAAGAACAGCAATTGCA
>BGPR01013513.1:13026-24353 GCA_013235015.1 Araneus ventricosus
GCATTCAGAATTTACCCAGAATCACGGGATGATTGCGTTCAGAATTTATCCAGAATTCCGGGATGATTACTTTCAGAATTTATCCAAGATTACGGGATGATTGCGTTCAGAATTTATCCAGAATTCCGGGATGATTGCGTTCAGAATTTATCCAGAATTCCGGATTTTTTACCTTCTCAAATTCGGAATTTCAGGATCCTTTCAGATTCACTGTCTCTCTCAAATTTTGATTTGGAATTAATATATCGTTAAAATACTGTAATAATTTTAAATTATATCAAAATCGATGGAGTAGTCAAACTTCTTGTCTAAGTAAATTAGTGAAAATCGAGTCGTTTTGTTAAAATATGCGTGTTTTACATGACACTAACCATCTCCAATTATTTGAAATTATGTCGGATTTTTGCTGGATGTTAGTGTTTAGGATTTTTGAAATGGGGTCGCAATCAGCCTTGAATAGTTTTATCTCTAAGCGCATGAAATTTATATTCTAGAAATAATATTTCTCGCAAAGCAAAAAGAAAAATCTGAAGGTAGAAAACAATGAATGAAAGCTATTAGAGAAGGGAAAGTCCAGAAGCGGTGCCAGTTTTATTGAATCAGAGGACTCTTTTTGTTGTCTTTTACCAGTTAGTAATTACTGGTCTTGATAAATATAGAGTGCATTAAAAGACGTGGATATTTTATATATATATTTTCAGGAACCTTATGATTTCCTGTTTATTAACGTGCCTTTTGTAGGCAGAACATTTTCTTCAGAAGCTGTATCGCGAATTTTAATCTTTTCATCGCCCACTTTCTATCATTTTTTTGTCATTGTGAGTTCTTCATGCTAAAGAATGAACTAAATTGTTTCCTGCATATTGAATAACTTAATAACCGTTACATTCCTAGCATAATATATATTATTACAAAACTATAAAGATGTTTCCCCGAAATGCTAATCTTGGCGACAAAGTTGGAGACTTTGGCGACAAAAGGAACTTTCTAGGAAGACCTTGAACTGTCAACCTTTTCTACTCGTTTCATGGACTTTCTGGAGATTACCTCACTTCCTACACAATGACGTCACTTCCTGTTGAAAAGGTATAAAAGCAAGCTCTCAAGCCAAGTTTTGGATTTTGATCAGTATGCAAGCTGCTTAGCTGATAAGAAACCTTTGAGCGCTGTGTTTGCGATTTATTGGTAATCTCTGCTGTGAATTTTTACAAGTGCAGTTTTGCATATTGGACTGCATTCACAAGACGATTCGTTACAATATGATGCTGTACTGATAAGTAAACTTGTTTTAATGCTGGATACATATGAATACGCGAACGCCGAAAATTATGTTTAAAGTGCTCCTCAAGAGTTATATTTCAAAAAATAATGTCTGATTGTGCAGATTAAAATGCTTCATGAAATTTTAATTATTTTTTTGTCCTATCTTTGCAAACGCTATAGTTTTCTTTTATGGTGAATTTTCTGTTTTGACTTCAACACAAAATAAACGAAGAAGAATAAAATGGCTCAAAATAAACGCAATAAAGCAAGCATACATTTATTGATTTTTTTGTTATTAAGAAGTTGTAAAAATTTGAAACAGCTTACAGACTTTTACAGCCTGAAAGCCAAATACTTTTATTAAATAAGGCTCATCAAAAAAAATTATAAAAATTCAATGATAAATTATGTTGCCGCTTTGTATTCAATTACAGAAATGTTTCTGATTAAAATAGTAATTCTGTAAAAGTCTTAAAATTAAGATAATTTTCAGACTCAAAATTTTAAAATTAATTATTAATTATTATATTCAGACTATTATTATTTCTATTAGTGTTAATTGCAACTTAACAGACGTGTCAGTTCTGTTAATTTGCAAATTACTCTAATGAATTTGATAATTGGAAACATAATCTACGATTTCTTTCACAAGTGTTCTTTCATAACATAAATTACGAACTTCATCAAACCTTTTTTCACCAACAGTTTTTACTATTGTTTTGAATTTATTAATTTTTTTTACATTCTGAAAATAATACACACTAAAAATGTTACAATCAATATTAATTACATAAATAACAATTAATTGACTTACAGTTACTTATTTCATGTTCATAATAACTTATTTTCAAAACCATATAAATTGCTATGAAAAGCTTATCCAAATTTTCGTATCCTAATTTTGGTAGTAAAATATCCTGTACTTTACTTCCTTCTATAAAGAAAGGTTCATTAGCTTATTTCTTTTTTTTTAAGTAGTTCTTAATGGATTTCCGTTAAAAAGTCCTCAAAACTTCATTTTTTATGTTGAGCCGATTAAAAGCGTTTCAATCTAGCAATAGATTAAAAAAACTCTTGTTTCCGGAAGCACGACTATAAAAGTCAATGTGTTCCACATTATCATTTATCTGCGGCGTGTTTACTTGTTTATTTTTGTATCAGTCTCTATCTTTGTATCAGTCTCTCACTTATTTTTCTATCAGTGAAAAAATTCGGCTGCTCAGATTTCCTCGTCTTTCTTTTTAAGAGCATGTTTTGATATTCCTTTGCAGGAAAATAAATTACTTTCAAGGAATAAAAGAATCAAATTGTGAACATATATTGATTCTACAATACTGATTTTATATTCTTCTTTTTAAGCGGTCCTTAAATGGTATGGATTAAAAATGACGCCATGGAGATAAAAATATCATAGGAGATTTATTTTAAATGAAACCTAATCAGCACTTCTGGTGAATCTTTAATAATAATAAAAGGGATTAAAAGTTGTTTCAGTCATTGTTGGCGCTCTGTAGGAGAGTCACTAAAGCTAATAAATTATTTTAAGTAAGAAGTTATGCACTTTTTTAAAGATTTTCCATCTTTGAATCTACTTTTCTTCAGCTTGTCATTTTACGTTATCGACTACTACTGCTGGGTGAAAATATGGTTCGTTTAATTTTCGATTCTTCAAAAGATATATTTTTAAAAACATATCTTTGATTGATTTATCAGTAAATCATGAACTTTCCCATGAATATAGTAAAGAATATCAGCCTGAGTGAGAAAAATTGACAGCTTTTGTGGAATAACAAATTTAATTAAAATTTGATTGTATATATATATATATATATATATAGTTAAATATTTCAATTAATCAAAACGTGTTGTATTTTCAATATATACAAATATTAATCTAAAAATTAAAATTAAAATCAAATTACCTTATCAATAGTCATACAAATGAAATGCAAAAGATAGTTTGATTAAAGACTATTACAATATGAAAAAAAAAAAAACTTAGAATTGGAATTCCAACAATCAAATGCCTATCAGCTTTGGGAACTGATATGTCGCATTAAATCTAGATTTTGTGGCGCCAACCCTCTGCGAAAGCCAATTGGTGGATAAACGAAAAAATAGGGGAATAAATCCCCAAGATCTTTCAAGATTAGAAACGAGAAAGTATATTACTTATAACATGCCAACTCAATAGCTATAATTATTGTTAGAACTTGATCATTATCCTAAAGACAGTTCCGCATTTAAAGTAAAAATATTATTTCTAAATTAAGCTTTTAATACTATAATAAAATACTATATATATATATTACCTTTTCTTATAATACTTTGATCGTATTAAAATTGCTTTTAAAACAAATTGTTCCAGATCAGATTCGGTATTTTGTCTCACAGATTTGAACATTTCATAAAATGATCTCTGTTTTTCAGAAAATACTTGCGAGATGTTTCATTGGATTGAATTCACGTGTCATCAGTATTACACAAAAAATGTTACTGCACATTGTTACGTTATGACGTAATGTCATTCTCTTTTTCCTATCCCCAAAACCGCAATGGATTCTAGAACAAAATTGCCGCGGTGAATTTGAAGCGTGTTACGTGAGCACGAATTCAATGTAATTTTACTTCATGATTTGATATTTGAGCGAACTGAAAATATAAATAAAAACAATTCTTTTCAAGTAAATAGTAAATCTACAGCTAAGCTTCATTATTCGTAGATTAACAATGGGATATTCAAAATGTAACCGCAAATTGTGTTATTATATTTTAGTAACCCTATGAGTCGATATACGTTACATTAAAACGCAAATGATAGGTAGAAGTGAAAACTCTCCTGTTTTCCTCACGATTTTCAGCTCACGTTTTCTTTTGTTTTTTTCAGTAAGCTAATATTGTCTTGCTTTAAACATTGAATAGATGATATTCTTAATATTAGCATGAAGTTATTATTGAGCAATTGTGAACAGCTACGCTATGCAGGAAGATGCTTTAATAGATGCTTTCAGTTTTATTTTGATTGAAATGCGAAAAAAAAAATTTTTAATTCTGAAAATGATTCTTTTTTACTAATGTTATTAGCTTCAAAGAAGAGTATAATTTCAAAATATTATAAATGATGTTTCTATTGCTTTTAATACATCAAATTACTGCATTAAACTGACAAAAAAATATGATATACTAAATGGAAAAGAACGACATAATAGAAAAATAAAATGTGTAAAACTTTGACGTACTAAAATAATGTTTTTACACTGTTTTCTTTTGAAATAAAAATTGGTTGACATTTCCAAGCTTGATTTATTTGATTGGTCACATTGCCTTGTTTGAAATATATTTCATTACAAAAACATCGGTATTATGCATGTTTCAATCTAATGCCTATTAAATTTAACAATACAGAATCTTGTTTTCCACCAACATGGCACGACTGACCTTAATTTCTACAAGTGCCAATATTCAATCAAAAATATAATTCGATACTATTTAACACAGTGTTTTTAAGTGCCAATATTCAATCAAAAATATAATTCGATACTATTTAACACATCATTAAAATTGTTCTTATTTTGCATTTTCAGGTGAAAAGAGCATCCATTGTCTTAAACGAGGAACTCCTTTTATTTTGAAGAATCGAAACACAATCTTCTGTATTTTTAAATATTTGAGATAAACAGAGCCTAACGCTTTATTTAATAATTGCGTAACAGATTTGTCTGTATTATATAGCAAAAGTTATTAATTAAAGCATAAAAATAATCTTACGTACACAAAGCTTATATATTGACAAAAACTTAGTTTTTATTACATCCAACTTAATTTCAATAGCATCTAAGAATAAGAATTCATCAACATAATTTTTCTTAGTTAACTACAGTTATTTATTAGCAAATATACATCAAGAGTAATCACTGTTATTTTAAACAGAAATATTTTTATGTTTTGCTTCTTGTATCGGTAAAATTAGAGCAAAGAAAATTTAATATATTGCTTTATTATACAATTCATTTTATTGCTAATTGCACAATTTAAATATCACGCCCATACTTTAATATTCTTAGAGACCAATTTCATCCTTCAGTTATGAAAATAAATATAAAATAAATTAACTTCATATTCAATTAAAAATAATGATTCTTACCTTTGTCGATGCAGTAGCGTCCCAGTAAGTTTGATCAAATTCCCATCCTTGGTCACAGGGTCGAGTTGTCGACCCGTTAGGTACTGAGTAGTTCCCAAAGTCCAATATTTCCGTGAAATTTAGGTCATACCTCATACAATGTTCCCCAGGTGGGGCAACGAGGGATTTCTGCTGTTCCATGGTTAAATTGAAGGGTGACAACTCCGGTACATTGCACCAGTGGTCGGGTACGGACACCATGAACAAAATATTCATCGAGAACCATGGAAGCAGGGATGCAGCGGGGACCAGGAAGATCATGATCAAGTTCCTTTGGTACTTTCCATAGTCCCCCACTTCAATCAAGACGTCTTCGAATTCCATAATGCCAGGTGATTTGACAGCAGAGAAAAGACAATTCTTTTATCTTCAGCGTAAACGGGTTATCTTCTCATAGTTGAATGGAAATTTTCATGAAAGTGTTTTCTCCAAATCGGGAAACATCAGAAAATTATTTTTCTAGAAAAAAAATTAAGAGAGTATATTAGTAAAAGGGAGAATTTAATTTCGCTGAGGCTTTCAAACGTGATGCTCTAATAAGAGCATTCAGTCAGAAGAGTGTGAAGAGCTGCATTCCGTTCTTATCCACAGATTCTCAAAGAAAGAGAATGTTCAGACTGTCCGCAGAGAACTTTTTTGTACTTTTAACGCATGGTCAGTCAGAACGCGGCGAGTAAGATTTCCCCGACGCTCAAAGTACATGACCTTGTAATCATAACACTCTTTCATATCAACAACGGAGGGCTTAGAAATACTTATCCACGCAATTCGGGAAAATTATAAAGAGTGATTACAAAATCAGTGAAAAAAATTAAAAGATAAAAGATGCGATAATGTTCTTCATGCTTACGTAATCAATGAGATCGTTCTATTTACATTTCCTTGAGTAGAAACATAAACGAATAATGCGGGAGTTAAAAAGAAAACTATCTAAACTAAAAGCTCCTGTGGTCATTTTTTGAGAGAAAAAAATTCTAGTATAATAAAACGGATGTGAGAGGTAAAAACAATTGGCATAAATTGTGTGCTGCAGAAACCTCAGCATGAAATGTATTTCCCATCTTTTGTATAGGTGAACATTATTCACGATATGTGGTTCATTGTTTTGTTTTATTTCGCGCAGCTTACTTTTCAGGTTTGTAATTTGTTGATACCCACAGGAAAGAGACGAGTCAAAAAATTATTCACTGAAAAAGCATTTTCGTGACCGAAAACAAAACGCCATTTACTTCCTTTTATTAGTTTGAAATAAAAATAAAAAATGCACAAGAACAATTGCTTTACAGCATTGCAATCATTTTTGGTCCCTAAAAATGATTGCAATATAATAATATTTATAAAATTACTTCTTCGCGTTGAAAAGCTAAGAGAGTGAAAAAATAAAAAAAAATGCACGAGAACAATTGCTTTACAGCATTGCAATAATTTTTGGTCCCTAAAAATGATTGCAATTTAATAATATTTATAAAATTACTTCTTAGCGTTGAAAGGCTAAGAGAACGAAAAATAAAAAAAATGCGAAAGAACAATTGCTTTACAGCATTGCAATCATTTTTGGGCCTAAAAATGATTACACTATAATAATATTTATAAAATCACTTCTTCGCGTAGAAAAGCTAAGAGAGTGAATATTGATTGTTAACTTCAGAACTTTCGAATTATCAAATTGATGTACTGAATTATAGACTACGCTGGCATTCTTCGCAACTGCTAGTGGCTGAAATTTATATGCCCGAAAGGACAGGCCAAATTACCAATTACTAACTATCCTGTTGTATTAATATTTTAACATTAAAATAGAAAGAGGAAAAATAATAATTTGCTTATTTGATTTATGTTTCCATTGCGAAATTACATTTTTATTTTTTTTTTAATTATCTTGAGTTGAAAATTGCAACTATAAGTTGTAAATCTTGCTTTGTCTTCTCTATTCAATAAAATTCAAATTAATCGTTCTTTTTCATAAATTTAAATAAATGTAATACTTATAAATAGCTTTTGAATATTGATTGAATATCTAAAAAGACAATTCTTTTCAATTTATTCCGGAGTGGCTTCAGGCCTTAGAGGAAAGTTCTTATTAAATTTAGACCTTAAAGTATTTTTCCTCTACAGAAAACCTATTCTGGTTTTGAATCTGCATGGATGAATGGCCTCTGATGACGTCATCCACCAGATTCTTATTCCTCATCGTTGTATGTTATTATTATTGTATTTTTAACTCTTTCACAATTTAAACTTCCCGTAATTCGCATTTATATTTTTTTGAATATTAATTCATTTGTTTTTATTTAAATTAACCTTTACAGTGGCGTGAAGACTACTGCGAAAAGACCAACATAATTTTGAACCGCTGAACACATGAATCTCCATCGTGCTTGCAAATTTCTATACCACGCCTATGCGAGGGTTTTGGGTTTCACTTATGTAATGTGCACTCTTCCCATACATATAACGACTTCTCGGTGGAATCAACAAGGAATTGAATCGGAGGCTTTCTGGTCAAGAAGTTTAGTTCCTTACGTTACACGCCTGTGATTAGACGCGAATTTTGTGTATTGTTTAGCACCGAAACCGGAAACCCTCCGCGTTTTTGCGCATGCGCCGGGCGGAGTTATTTTCGTCAAAATAGGGGGAAAGTGAAGAATGGAAGGGTGATGTTTACATTTTACTGAGCGTGATCTAGCAAATAACTCCAGAAATGCGCTCATATGACTCATTGCCTGACACCCCTTTCCAGTGTAAAATCGTCCAAAAGTGGTAGTCTCGGAATCCGTTGCTGAACAGCAACTGTTGCATATTCATTGCTAAAGCGTATTTAATATGGGAAGATAAACATACTAACATTTAAAAAAAATTGTTAAAAGAAATATAAATAAAAATTATTAAAGATTAACTTCGAAATAGAAATAAATAAAGAAACGTGCATAGATGGATACGAATTTTGTGTCAATCGTAAATATTATAGGCAAAAATAACCATGGGATAACCATAGAATATAACTAATAATAACAGAAATATTAAGAAATTTCTGATAGAAAGAAATTTCTGTTACACGGGTATGTTTACATCTTTTAATTCGTTCCAAAAATAACAAATTATTTTATTCACAAAAGCTGAAATAATTCGTTATCTTCCATCAGCCTGGCCGATCTAATAAGCACTATTCCCATGCCTTATTATAGTGGTTTTCAAATATTGCATTATTTTAAAATTTGCAAATTTGCATTTTTTTCTTTTCTTTCATGCTTTATTATATATTTGTAAATAAGTATTTAAATTATGTCCAAATAATACCACGTTATAACTAGAATATTCAATGCTCCTGATGTGAAAATGTTCATTGAACAAACGTTATTAAAATACCTGATTTATAGACATTTTATTAACAAAAGCAGCTGTCAAATTGATAACGACTACCAATTTTTATACGTGTCGTTTGGATTTTAATGCAAAACTCATCAAACAATTACCCCTGTCCTTATGGATTAGCTTACTCAACAATTAATTTATTTTTCAAAGAACGTTTTGCAATCTTATTACCATATTTCAGTTCATTTTTCATTTATTATTTAAAACTGATGAGTTATCAAAGATGGGGAAGAGTTGAATTTCAACACTTTCTCGTCTTTTTCTAGTCAGGTTAAAATTAAAGATATTTAATTAAAAACATTTTTGATGAAATAGATCATAAATGGTTATAACGTTTACGATAAATAAAAGCATTTATAAATTAATTCAGCAGACACTGGAAGTTTAATTAAAAACCAAAATCAAGTAGATGCAAATATCACATCTCATTACGATCCTTACATCTATAGTAAGTCATTCCTTACTATATATAACGAACGGTAAAACATAATCTGAAATTTAAATTAAATCAACCTACCTCAATCACAGAGTTTTCTTCAAATCATATAAAAAGATCTGATTGAAATATTGCCATCCAACTGTAAATATACATGTTGTCGAACACATACACATTCATGAGTATAAAACATTCTGCTTATTCGTAGATTCAAAACATTTCTTTGATTGAGCGTTCACTTTTCGCATCATAATGGTGAAATAGTTGTTTGATAACTTAGTAAAAATAGTAGATCCGCAATTTATGTTCCCATAAAGATCATAAAAGACGTGGGAAGAGAACGTATTCCTTTGCAACAACCTTTAATTAAAGTGACTTATCTTAAAATGACCCACTTTGGATGGAAGTGGAAAAAATGTAATAACAGTAGTAAGAAGCAAGTTTTATTCCCTCGAACTTGGAGAAAGTATACTCGTATCTTAAAGATCCTAATTTCCTTCTTAAATCAAGTTCATGGAAAGGCTATTCTTTTACTTTCGAAAGAATGAATACATTAGTCGCGAGAGAGAATTAATTTCCCTGAACTAGTTTCTGACCCTAAACTGCCTTCCAGTCACGAAATTGACCTAACCTGTGTACTTATTCTAATGAAATGCGTAATTTTTACATCGAAATGTCTTTGTTTGATGGAGAGATGTGTACTTTTTTATATCAGGTTCTTTGCTGAGTTGTGGTGCAACACAGCAATTTTGCATGTTTAATGAGGTTGATTGTGAGTTAACGGCTGTAATTGCAAATGAGTGATTGCAAAATCCTGCCTTCATTTAAAGTGGCAGTCTTTCCAGCTATTTTACAAGTTAAAGAACAAATGAGTGGGAATGTGTGAAAAGGCATTTTTAAAGACTACAATACAACGTTAAACGGAACGAAATGGGTTTGAACTCTTTTTGGAATTTGGAATCATTCATATTATCGAATCCAACATCTTTAGATCAATTAATCATCGCTTAACTAGCAACACCATCTATCTCAATTTTTTGAAATTTTAAACAGGAAGAAAATACTCAATTTTTTGAAATTTCAAACAGGAAGAAAATACTCAATTTTTTGAAATTTCAAACAGGAAGAAAATACTCAATTTTTTGAAATTTCAAACAGGAAGAAAATACTCATTTTTTTGAAATTTCAAACAGGAAGAAAATACTCAATTTTTTGAAATTTCAAACAGGAAGAAAATACTCATTTTTTTAAAATTTCAAACAGGAAGCAAATACTCAATTTTTTGAAATTTCAAACAGGAAGAAAATACTCAATTTTTTGAAATTTCAAACAGGAAGAAAATACTCAATTTTTTGAAATTTCAAACAGGAAGAAAATACTCAGTTTTTTGAAATTTCAAACAGGAAGAATATACTCAATTTTTTTAAATTTCAAACAGGAAGAAAATACTCAATTTTTTGAAATTTCAAACAGGAAGAAAATACTCAAGTTTTCGCAACCAATAACAGATTATTTTGAATTTTTTTAACATGTGAAATAAACATGAAACTGCATGTTCCTTCCAGATGTGAAAAAGATTCTAAAATATTCGTTATTGGTGGTGAAAAGTTTAGTATTTCCTTCTTCTTTGAAATTTCAAAAAATTGAGAGTGGTGTTGCTTGTTAAGAGACGAAATTCGACATAAAAAGATCGGTGTTGTTTCTTTTTTTAAGAAAGAAAACTGAAGAGCTTCAAAAGTAAATCATAAAAATTGTATGTAAAAATAATAATTAAATTTTAAAAAAATAATTAAATCAAAAATTATTGAAAAAAGTCATTCAAGTATTTCATAAAAACATCATCACTATACATGCTATGTAACGTTGCAAAAAATGGACGGATTGCGGATGACATTTTAAAACTTCTTTTTAAATGTTTAATTCTAGAATTAAAAGAAAGTCATTTATTAAAAAAGGCAAGATTCAATCTGATTTAATAAATAAATAATAGTTACTTAGCTACCGCTGTCATGTTTTAAGGGGAGTCGGAAGTTACTGAGCTACCGCTGTCATGTTTTAAGGGGAGTTGGAAGT
>BGPR01013514.1:394-14807 GCA_013235015.1 Araneus ventricosus
TTTCATTGAATTAACCGATTAACAAATAATTAATTTCTCAAAACGCTGAAATAGTATATTGTTGTCAAGAATACATGAGTACAAAAATTCCAAGTTCTATAACAAAGCTCTGGGAAGTGATTGAAAAATCGATAACAAAATTCCATCTTACGAATATGAAACAAGTAAAGTTAAATAAAATTGTGTAAAACTAGCAAACGAAGGGTACTCTTTAAGCTCCATTACCCCACAGAATCATTATCAAAATCGTTTTATTCTAGCGATAATTCATATCGAAATCAGCTCGACCTGGCCCATCTAAGTGAGAGTCGTTGTTACAGCTCGAGTGCCGAGGCAGGTGTCGAAATGGCCATCACCAGCCACGGCTCGACCCCTCCCATAGATGGCACGCACTATCACCGGCAGAGGGCAGCACCCAACCATTACTGTGCCCACCAGGAAAGCGAGAGCCCGCTTACTTATCCGGCGGCTTCTCATCCATGTACTCGTGGTGCCCTCTAGTGTTCTAGTCTTAAACTGAACATCGACATGCTGTACAAGTGTGTATAATAATCATTTTGTTGATACTCAATCAAAATGAGAGGTATAAAATCCAACAAACCAACAGCTGCCATCCTTCCTTGAGGGAGATTTGCATTCTCTACTGAGTATCCTCTAAAATATGCAGCTAGTATTGTTTGTTCCGCTGTGCAACAACCATCAGCATAGGCGCATGCTAATTCGCCAGTGCTGTGTCCGACTATGCCGTCCGCTTTTATATCCAGGAGCTTCAGGACGTCTATTAGAGCTATCTAGAATGCCAAAGAAAAATTGTATTGACTGCATATTTTGCAAGTTATCTTACAATGATTTCTTGATTTCTTAATTTAGCTTAAGTATTTTAAAATTCTTATTTAAATAAAATATAGATCAAAATAAGGGGAATTGATTAGTTACCTGAACAGCGCAGATTCCTACAAATGATGCTGTAATATTCCGCTCCTTCTGTGGTTCGGTTTTACCTTCTTTTAAAACTTTAAGTAAGTCAATTCCGTAATGTTTCAAAATGTCTGCTGATCGCAGCATGGACTTGGCAAACTCAGTTATCTGCATGAGCTGCAGTCCCATGCCCAGCCACTGGCAGCCCATACCGGTCATAACAAACCATATTTGCCGTTTACTCGGGGAAACTTGCTAAAGAAAGAGAAAAACAATATTGTCTACAGAAGAAATAACAGTTCGCTCACACAATATCTTTAACCCTTTGACATGAACATGTATTGAGGAAAATAGCCCATTATCGTTCATTGGTTTCGCAATGACACCACACATTGAGCATTTTTTTACTGCGCATGGGCAAAACATATCTTAATTTTTATTTCATAACTTAAGAGTCAGATATATAGGCAGACTTATATAAAAATCCCAGTTCAATACCGTTAGTATTCACAAAGATATAGACGTTGCAAGAGCTAAATTGCTTGTGATCTCTAACACAAACAAAATGATGCACAAATTGCATTTTTTTAAAATTGAATCTTCGAAAATAATATTGAATTTTATGGAGGTTGAATATCACGTATACTTATAAATCAAATGCATAATTAAAATTGCATTTCGATGATCACTTATCCGGAGGAAAATAGCCCATTACCGTTCATTGGTTTCACTCTGAAACCACAAATTTCTTGAAAATAAAAAATGCCAATTTATTTTCTTTTACATATTTACGATCAGCTGCATGTCTAATACTAATTTTTGCAATAAATTGAGTCATTTTCAAAATGAAACTTGTAGTGAACTTGAAAGGGTTAACGGATATTTCCTTATTAGTAAAGCAATTTCGTTTCTTTCCTTCTAATTTTTTTAGAGTACCAGATAAAAGTAATTTACCTTTATTTGAGTGAATGCATTTTCCCCCTCTGGGAAAAGAGCGTACCCTCTGAATGGTTTGAGGGAAGAGTCAGTGAATGACAGCTTGTTCAGAAGGGCGAAAAACTCGCTCGATAATTTTGGTGCATTTCTGATGTATTCAAATAGGTAAGAAACAGCTTCTTCTGTGGTTGCGGGAAATAAAACCAATCTGGGAAGGATCTTCCCCCCTTCACAATCATTGCAAACAATAGGATTTTTCTTCAGCAAGGTCACTACTAGTGTTCCGCCAATACCGATAGAAAGAACAGGAATGTATTTTCCTTCGAAAGGCGTAGGCTCAGTGACGACAACTATTCTTCCGTCAAGTAAGGCGGGACATTTTGGATTTGGAGTTTGATATTTAATATTCGGCGGGATGCTTTCGTTTTCGAAAGCCAAAATTGCCTTTATCATCCCACACAGACCTGGAATATAAAAAAATGATAACGAAAAAATTGGGATGATACAAACTGATTTCATTGAAAAAATAATAAATGAATGAAAAGTTAGATACGAACATCAAATCAAGCTATCAAAATAATGTGAGAAAAGTGGAAAAGGACTATTAAAGATAGTGTTTTCATTATATAAAATCATGATTCTTCTGAGCATTAAATCAATTGTGTTCGCTCAGTTCAAAAATTGTCTTTATTGGTTTCAGTTCTAGCTACTGAGTTTTCACATGCCAATCATGCCTGGATATTTGCCGATCCCTCTACGTTTGGATAATCTCAAATTGTTAAAACTGAAATTGTTTAGCACATTAATATTTCGATAACAAGCTTTAATTATAAGCTCTTAACTGATCAGATTATATGACCAATGGCACATTTGTGAGGATAACGAATCAATAAAAATGATAGAAAGCACTGAAATATTTATATTTTTGTGTCGTTTTTATTGGGCGAACTGCATTTTTCTGTGAATTTTAGTCTTCAGTCAAAGTCCATGGATACATTTGATGGCAAGATTCGTCTTTTTCTATATCATATTTCAATTATGCGGGATGTGGTTTAATTGCTCGGCATCCCTTGAATACATATTCGGAATATAATAATCTTGAAAAAATAAAATTCGAGATGCAATTGAAGAATCATGTGGATGCGATTTGTTCTCTCAAATGGATCAGCCGTGTCTCAATTCAAAGCAGTGGTAACCCCGGTAAGGGTGACAAATAATAATGTGTTGTTGATTATCGGGAAACATTAAGTCTTGCTGGGGGCACTTTAGATATTTTATTGTTTACGAAATAGAAAGTGTATTGTAATTGTCAACAGATTCGACCTTGCGATTTTAACGAATCGCTACGTTTTAGACATCCCTGAGCCTGGCAAACACATTTTTGTAACTCTGTCTATGTCTCATTATGATATTTCAAAAATGCAAAGACACAAGAAGATGAAACTTGGTACATAGTCCTCTCACACAAATTTTATAGCATTTCTGTCAAATTTTGTTGGAATTCCGTCCACGTCTGTCTGTCCGTCGGAATACATGAGCGTACGATAAATCTCGAAACGAGCTAGATAGCTGAAAGGTAGCATATTGCATACTGCTAGCAGAATTGTAGATGAAACTCAAATTTTGGATTAAATCCATCAAAGTGTTGGCTGTATGTTCCTCTGTCTAATCCAGTGTATACGAACGTGATAACTCAAATACCCGATAAACTAGATAAATGATATCTGGTATCTGCTATCCGTGTCGATAGCAAAGCTGTAGATGGATATCAAATTTTGGACCCAATCGGTCAAAGAGAAGGTGTCCAAAATTCATACTCGATTCTTTTTTATCATACACTCTCAAAAATTTCCGTAATTACACGGCCACTTTTCCCTTTTTACGGGCATAACCGCTATATTGTTGTAGGATATTTCCCATTTTAGGGTCAGATACCGTAATTTTCCCGTCTTTTATCACGGACGCTTTTCATTGGTCAATCGGGATGACGTACCAACCGTAACATTGAGCGGGAAGGATTAAGGAAGGACGCCATTGACCGTATTTTGTCGACAATCGAAGCGACAACCCTGACTTTCCCAAGGAAGTTCTGTATTATTAATTAGATGGTAAGATAAGTACATTATTCTTTAGATTTTTGTTGCTTATTGTTTTATTTTTAGTACTTCGTTATTTCAAATGTAACGTGCAGTGGACTGCTTATAGTTTAGTACTTAACATATGTGTTAATTTCTGGCTAATGTTTTATTTGTTAAAATATCTTATGAGACAACTTTGCAAATTTCCGTAGCAAAAGTTTACAAATTATATTCTGAAACCCTGTTATATTCTTTCTTTACAGTAATTTCGATTATTAGCATTCTATAGTAAAAAAAATTATTTCTGTTGAGAGTGCTGTGTGCTTTTATATACCTGCAGCAGTAGTTAAGATATTTTTCAGAAGACTTTTCTCAAATATGTTGAAAGCACTGTAAAACTGATTTTAATAATTCATCAGGTGAAATACATCAACTGCTATAGAACAATAGCACTTTCTATTCACACATTAAATTTTATATATGCATACATACATTCTATATATCTGTGTGTGTTTCTGTGTATTTATCTGAGTATGTATATGCAAATATATATGTGTGTATATGCAAATATATATGTGTCTGTACATACAAATATATATGTGTGTGTATATGCAAATATATATGTGTATGTATGTGCAAATATATATGTGTGTGAATATGCAAATATATAGGGTAGATGCTCCAGTTTTGGATACCTTAAAAAAAGAGAAAATTTGAAATAGAAACTTTACAGTGGATGACTGTTTAAAGCTTATTAAATCATACTTATATTATTCTTTAGCAAATTTTATTGGCTTTCTGCTGGTTATAAAAATTTTCAATTTTCTGAAGAATATTTTAGATTTAGAGGTATGAATTTTTAAATAAATTAACCCAATTTGCACCAGTTTTGGCCACATTAATATTATATTTTTAGCAGACATTTTAATGAATTTTAAGTAAAAGTAAATCATTATGAAATATATATTTTAGTACATTATTTTCTGTTATTTTAAATGTGATTTTTTGATGAATTTATAAAGATATGTAATAAAATTTACCCAAACTGATTTTAGCTGCAGATTTCAGTTTTTTTAAAAAGAAACAGGAATGCAGAAAACAATTTTAATTTCGTTGATCAAATACAAACTATATATACTCGCATAATTTTTTTTGATAAAATATGAAACAAAAAATGGGGAGAGGAACAAACTTACATTGCAAAAGCAAAGAATTTTTAAAAAATCTTACAAATCAAGAATTTGCATTATTATACTGTATAATAACAATATCCACAAATATGTATTTTTATTATTTTTAATTGCAATATTAATCAAATTCATCAGAATCATTTTTAAAATTAGAGCAATCCATGCATATAAAAGAATATTCCTCATCACTCGAGTCAGGTTCCTCAAGTTGAAATTTTCTAACATAAATGTGAGGTAAACATTCAAAATGGAGATGTTTTTGACATTCCATTTTGAATGGCCTTAACTGCATTACCAACTTTAGATGGTGAGTAGCAAAACTTTTTAATGGAATTGCTACCTGCCTTCTTATTTTTAATTGAAGCCCATTACTATGTAAAATGAAAACAAACAAAGCTTAATCAGTTACTTTTATTTTAGAAACAAAACTAAATCAGTTACTTTTATTTCAGAAACAAAGCTATATCATTTGCTTCTCATTTTAGAAACAAAACTAAATTAGTTGATTTTATTTCATCCAGATATTCTTAAATTTTTGTAATGGCTCAAAATACAATAATGAAGTTATGTGGCCAAAACTGGAACATAAAGTAAATTTAAAGTACCAGTTTTGGCCACCACTCATTTAATCTTAAAAACAATTAATTTTGATATGAAATCAGAATAAAAAGAAAGGTTACCTTATAAACCGCAAGTGTAATCAGTTTTCGATCAATCATTTAATTCTGAGATCTAGATGATGAAAAACTTGTTCCTTATAAAATACTTGTTCAAACTTATAAAATACTTGTTCCTTAACAAAAACCGTAACAGTTGTGAGTGTACAATACATGATCATGCATTTAATTTTTTTAGAAGTCACATGTTTGAGAAAAATAGTAAAATAAGGATTGTTTAAAGTATTGGAATGATTCTTATTAGTTAATTTGAAATTACTGGTTAATTATTGGAAAAACATATCCAATGTGGCCAAAACTGGAGCATCTGCCCTATGTGTGTGTATATGCAAATATATAAGTGTGTGTATGTATGGATAGGGTTCCCAGCGGCAACTATTTGTTACTAAAATTGGGCCTGGGTTGCTATGGAGACTATTTTCGTGTAAAAATGGAAATAAAGCGACATTTTCAGGAAAAGCGGCTACTATTTAACGAAAAACAGCGATTTTTTTTTATTATTAAGTGGGAAAATTTCAACAGAAGACAAATCGCAAATGTCTGAGAGAATGCTTAATTCAAAACTATGGGTATGTGATGAGTTAAAAACAAAGTGCACATTGTGCTGATCACTAAAGAACTTACAATGAAAAGTGATTTTGAGAAATTTTTGTCTTTTAGTAAATCTAGTACCATGATTATTGCATTGTATATGTTTTTTTTGTGTGTGTCTATATTCCTATAATGTATACCTATTATATATTTGTACATATATAAGTATGCGTGTGTTTATTTATAAGTCTATTGTGCACATGTATACACATTGAAGAGTTAATTACAGTAGACTCTCGATTAACCGGGATGGTCGGGAAATGCTTCGTCCCGGATAAGCGAATATCCTGGATAATCCAATTTATGCAAATTTTGATGAAAAATTTTGGAAAAATGCTAGAAAATGTAAAATTATTATACAATAAGACGGTAACAGTTTAATTAGTACAAAAGAAAAAGAATTAACAATAAATTTGAATTTTATTTAGATTGAAAAGAAAATTAATTAAAAAGAAAAACAAATGTAGTTTGCCTCACTTTTTTTGAAGAATGAAATGATATTAGTCTGTTTATGTTTTTCATTTACTCTTCGACAAATTATATGCAGATTTCTCAATATCATTTTTCTGCACGTATGCTTTCATTTTTGGTAAACCTGGAGTTTAGGGTGCATACTATTTTCTCGCTAATTTTATTTGCCGTCGCCAAACACTGTGTAGGATGCGCAGTGAGTTTTTTTATAGTTCTTCTGCACATTTGATGCCTACAGCTGTTACTGTCTAATAAGAAAACATGAATTTCGTAATAAACCATTTTTAGTTGGTCAGACACGAACAAAAGAAAGATATGACTGGAGTTGTGTCAACATTTTAGGTAATGAGTCATTTGAAGGAATTAAGTGTCCTATTCCATGAGTGAGAATTAAGTGTCCTTCCATTACTATTCAATGAGTTGGCATATTTTCATGTTTGTGAGACTGGATTGCCACCTTGCCTTGGCCACGACGTTTCTGAAGGAATCGTTTCATATGATTTGGCATTATTTGTGAAATATTTTATTAAAGAAAAAAATGGTTATCTTACAAAAAATTAAATTTTATAATTTTGAAATTTTCTTATTTGGGAAATGAGTCGAGAAATAAGCCCAATGAAATAAAGGCAAATAAAAATAAAATAACTGGCCATTCAGCCCCAGGTAAACCTGAAGTTTAGGGTGCGTACTATTTTCTCGCCAATTTTCTTTGGAACATATTTATTTGACGTTGCCAAACGCTGTTTAGGATGCACAGTAAGTTTTTTTTAGATCTCCTGTGTATTCGATGCCTACGGCATCTCAAAACGAGACATTGAGCACGCAATGCCTCCGGCATTGCAAGTGTGCACCGGGCAATTTTTTTTTTAATTTAAAAAAACATCAGCGGCTTCACTTTCAGCAAAGCGGGCCCCTCGTACCTTCGCTTTTTCATTGAGAAACGAAACCCACAGGGAAAGCACGAACACAGGAAGAACACGACGTCTGAAGACGATGAAACGTAGCAAGGAAAAAACTCTCCTTGTTAGATATTTGGAAGCCATAATTAGCAACACAGAGAAAGAGAATCAATAAATTAAATGAACGAAAATTTTCAGAAGAGAAGCAAACGGTTATTGAAAAATATCGTTTGGTAAATGATCAAGAATTCCAAATGAAGTAATTCAAATTCGTACGCCGACCAATGGCAATGAGGTGAAATTAAGGGCATGCGCCGTAGACCTGTAGACAAACCATTGTCGGCGCATGCTCAGACGACGCTGAAAAAATTTTCAACTCGCATCCAAAAAAAATGTTCTGGCACACTCTCTCTTGGCGACAAACAATTGGCGAGCTTACAGGAAGCGAAGTGAGTACGCACCCTACACTCCAAGTTAACCATTTTTATTATAATGTACTAAACAAACAGCTCCAGATCAGCACACATCTACATGCTCAGCTAACCGAAATGAGCTCAAACATATGTTTACTTTATATTCTTGAGAAGCTTCTGTCGAGTATCGCCAGATCAAGATTAACAGCTATTCCATTATCTTCGGATGTACACATGCATGCGAAATTTCAGCTCAATCGGTTGATGGGATGTTAGGGGAAAATCTTAAGCAATATTCAAATATTAGTTAGCTTATCATTTAGTGATTTGTTTTAAGATGCAAAGTAATTTGTTGTTCTATAAACAGTTTTCTTTGACTTTTCAGCATGGAAAGTATAGAAGACATTGGAGTTATAGCAGAATATCTCCAAGAATCGTATCTAACCGCAATTCTTCGACCGATCCAACCAAGAAAACTAATTGATGCCTGGAAGCAATTAGGTATGTGTATTTATAACAAAAAAAGATTATAACATAAACTAAATTTGTTTTAAATATATTAAAGCTATAAATTTCAAAGCAATTCATTTTTTTATGTTTAAATGTTACATTGCATTCTAAAATATATTTTATTATTAAAGTATCCTTTTTTACCTGAGGTGGAAAAAAATTAACTTTTGTGGGTAGGTAATAGGCTTACTAATTCTTGTCAGTTTGAATTTTTTTGGAATTTTTGAAACATGTTTGTACCAATCATAGCTTTACATTAAACAGATAGCTAATAGTAAATTTACTTTTTGACATCATTTTACGATATAACCTATGTCTTTTTCTAAAAACAATTTTTTTTCAATATACTTTAGTATCCTGTGTCTAAAAAAAGTATTTGGTGCCTTTGAAACAACATTTATAAAAAAAAAGGGTTGGGTGCTATTGTGTTCGATTGTACTAACATTTCTTTTTTAATGAACTTTAATTAAGCTTGTTAAACTTCGAAAATAGCAAAATCACTGAAGAATTTTTCTTTGTCCAATTTGTATTTTACAGGTGTTTTCTAAGGACGAATCATGATAAAGGATCCAAAGCTTCCAAAAACAAGAAAAAAACGAGTGCCATGAATGAAATTGTAATATAAAATGAATATATTAAGTCTCTTGATTCTGTTAATTGTACCTAACTTATTGAATTGTTATTGTATTGTAATCATGGTTTGTGATTTTTTTTATTTAAATCTGATGTTTTTGATTTTTCAAGTTAACAAAATTTTAAAACTACACATTTTATAGTAAAATAACCCTCACTAAAACATTCAGATTAATATAGTTAGAAAAGCTTAGGAAATTTAATTTGAAATAATCATATAAAAAATTAAATATAACTAAAAAATACTAATATTATAAACATATTTAATTTAAAAATTTGAATTCTTTTTTTTACTTTCGAAAATATGATATAAATAACACATTGTGTTGTGTTATATGAGCATTTACTTACACTTACTGGAATTGAACAAATATTTTATACTATATAAAATAACCAATATATATTTCCTAACTTATTTGATAAAATCATGTGCACACTTCATTACTAAAAGCTGAAACTTTTTGTTTCCACTAACGAAACATTTCAAAATATAAAAGAAAATGTAAGTATTTTTTAAAGAAAAAAAAAAACTCGGTTATGAATGAAGTTTAAAATATTCTTCTGGATTATATGCAGTATTCTTTTGAACCTCTATTCCGAATTTAAATACTATATTCTAGATTATATACATACAATGAATATTCAAAGTATTATTGTATTTCACACACATAACGATGATCATGATTATATATTATAAATTTCAATAGGGCTGAAAAAATTATTCTTTGTTATGAAAATGTTTGAAAAGAAGCACCAGTTCTTTAGCTTTATGCATTCCTCGGCGATTATGAAGTTTAGAGTAAACCTGATTTTAATTGTATTTCTGTTTATTGTATATTTTTGCCTACACATTTTGTATTACTTCGCTTAAATTATGCGTCGTCCCAAAACATTATTATGTAATTATCATCTTCAGCACAGCAGTGTATAATGTAACCATGTTTTAATATGTTTAGCTATTGAATAAAGGCTTCTTAAATGAAAAACTCCAGAGTTCTATATTTTGAAAATTTACCACTGTTGACATAAGAAGCCCACAATATTTAATTTTTCATTTATACAGATTTTTTTCAACATGTTTATATAATTTGATACTTATTAAGTGTCCTTAACATACATATTGAAATGATTTGCTTTAATTTGTACTACTCTGTATAATTCAATAATATTTTAACATAATTAGTTATAGACTATTGTAGTCTAAATTTGTGAAAGTTATTGAAGTTAAAAGTAATAAATAAAGTCATAAACATATATAGGCAGTATTATGAATTAAAGAAATTAAGTACTGCACAATATTTGTCTTTAACTTATATGTTCTGCAATAGTTCTATATTGTTTTAAAAGATGACTTTACCATGTTATCCACACTTCAAAACTAGATTTCAAAGAAAACCCATTATTTTGTGCGTAAAACTGTATAGCTGCTATGTATATTTTATCCTGATTTGTAATCCATGTAGTATTGAGTATAATTCCATTACTTTGCGGTTAAAACCATTTTCAATTTATAATTGCAGCATATTTTTTACTGTAACTGGTTGTAACTTCAGCAGTTCCATACGGTTTTGTAAGCAGTTTAAAACTAAAAACTACAGAGTAAACTTGTTCTCGACTAGTTAAAAACAGTTCTGATTGTGGAATTATACTGTATTTTTTTTATTTTAACTGGTTGTAACTTCACCGATTAAATACTTTCATGCAAACAGATTAAAGCTAAAACATGCGGAGAAAACTTGTTCACATATTGTAAAAAAACTGTTGCGACTACAGATTTACTTCGCAACTTTTACGAAGGAAACTTGTTCTCTTATGGTGAAAAACTGTTGTCACTACGGATTTACTTAGTAACTTTTACGGAAAAAACTTGTTCTTGCGTGGTAAAAAACCGTTGTGGCTACGGTTTTACTTCGTAACTTTAACAGTTTTGCACAACCAACCCAGCTGCCAGTTTAAAACCGTAAATTTTACGGGATTTGTTTTTACATTGACCTATAGGTCATAGTCAGAAGTTAGAGGTACTTCTATTAGGTCAACTTTTAAACATTGTGAGCATTATCCAGAACATAATGAGTAATTTTATTCGGAAAACTTACAGATTTAAAGAAGCTAGTCGCAAAGTAATAAATACTTTTATACAGACAACTTAACAAAATTGTAAGCAGTTGCCAGAAAATGGCAGCCACTTTTATACGGTTAGCTTCCAAAATTGTGGGCAGTAACCAGTAGGGTGGATCGAAAATTCAAAGTGTGGATAAAATAATCGGCATAGGGTGCAAAAGTTGTCTTTTAAGTGTACTAGCATATATGCAAAAAATTTTCAACTTTGTTTAATATCTTCCGGTGCCCCAAAACGCTTAAATATTTGCAAAAAACATTTTTTATGCAAATTTCGAATTAAAAATCAAAAATTAAAAATGTGTTAAAGAAACGATTTTACAAGGAGAAAAGTAGAGGAAAGGGCGAAGGAATGATAAAAAATACCAACAAAAATTGGAAAATTATCGTACTGAAAAAATATCGTGTTTGTTCGATATCACATTTTGTAAGTGTACAAATTTCGATACATGTAAATTTCAAAAAGATATGAACATTCCACTTTCTGAGCGATTGTTTATAAAAGATCGAATATTAGAAAGGAAAATGGTTATTGGAGAAGTGGGAGTAATTGCTACTGAAAAAAAGAGAAAAGGAAAAAAGAAAACAGATGGAAGACAAAAGAATAAAACGTAAAATGGTTAAAACTGATGCTGCTCATGCTCAATAAATGGAGCTATTTGAGCTCAACACTAAGTCTTCGTCCATGTATACAGATACGGATGTAATTACCTTGGAATATCAATCACAAAATCGTTTAGATTTCCTTACCTTAACAATGCAATGTGATCGATACGGAGTTTCAGATTGAACTGCTAATTCATTTGCCAGTGCTGTTCTACAAGCCATTGGAATTGCACACGAGGGCGAGGCTTCGCATGTGGTAGATCGCAATAAAATTCGTAGACAGCGTAAAAAGCTTTAAAATGCAGTTGCAAAGTCTACTAAGTCAACAGTGTCTTGGTCTCTTTTAACCGGATTATATTTCGATGGAAGGAAAGACAACACAAAAGGGCTAATTAAGAAGGACACAAGGTACTACCCAAAGACCACGAAAGAGGAGCATTACACTCTTGTAAACAAATTACCTGTGTATATCGGACATGTTACTGTTGCAACAGGAGGAGCTAAAGCCATAAAAGAAGCAATACTCAATTTTTTGGAACACATAATATGCGATTAAATGGGATAACAGTAATTGGATGCGATGGAACAAATGTTAATACTGGACACAAGGGAGGTATTATTCTCTTGATGGAACTGGCCTCAATAGACCATTACAATGGTGAATTTGTTTGCTTCAAACAAATGAGTTACCCGTCCGTCATCTACTAAATTCTTTGGATGGGCAACAGCTGGTCCGAAAGAATTTTGTCGACCACTTGGTAAAGCAATCAAAACCTACGAGGAGCTAGCTATCTGTAGCTTCTTTTTCTTCAATAAATGTGGAGAGTATGCCACATAATATAGATAGAATGGTTCTCAGCAATAATAAGCAATATCCATATGATATTTGCCTAGCGATATCACGCGGTGAATGTTATTCTGACCTGGCATTAAGAAGGCCTGGTCCAGTTGTTCACTCAAGGTGGCTAACAATTACAGGTATAATTTTAAGGTTGTATGTGGTCACAGAAAAACCATCTGACAATCTTATTATTCTTGCAACATATATTATGAAGTTATATGCAACCTATATGGTTCCATGTCAAGACAAAGCCCTCCATAACAGAAGGAGCGCTGCATATTTGGAGACTTATTTCATTTTTTAGATATTTGGAACTCAATTTAAGAAATATGGTACACACTTTTACACGAAATAGCTTCTTTTGTCATCCAGAAAATTTGCTATTGTCAATTCTCACAGATAACAGAGAGAATATAAGGTCTTTAGCCCTACGAAAACTAATTTGTACTAGAAATGAAAACAGAGGATCATCAGAATAAGAATTTTTCAAGTACCAAAAATAGACTTTAAAGCAAAGGATTTTTTTTTGCACTTATTAACTGGCAACGAGTTGGACATTTGAACCACCTCTTTGATGAATGTGCCATTTAAATAAATAGAGGACATGGTAAAAGTTAGACGGAGAAATGGTCAAAATATCCATGCCATACCCAAACTGTAGAAAGGTGTTTTCTCATAGTGTTTGAAGCGTCGGAAAAATAAATCGGACTATGTAAACTAATATACCTAAGACACAACTTTTTCACCCCATGCCAAAAATAATTTCGAAACAAAACAAAAAAAATTGTAAATTTTCATAAAAATTCAATTTTTCACTATTTTTGAGGCGCTTGGGGCACCGGAAGATATAAATGAATTTCAATAAAAAAAATTATATAAACTAATATACTTAAGACACAACTTTCCCGCCCCATGTCAGAAAGAATTTCAAAAAAATTTTATTTTCCTATACTTTTCGATCCACCCTAGTAACCAGGAAATAACGGGCACTTTTATACGGTTAGCTTTCAAAATTACGGGCACTGATGAGGCAGTAACGGACACTTTAATACGGTCAACTTCCAAATTTACGGTCAGTGGCCAGAAAATCACTGCCATAGGTTTACGGCCACATTCATAAAATCACGGTCAGAATGTTTTACGGGCAAAATGTATTTTAACGGGCAATGGACGGACTCTGGGCTGCCTGTCACTGCCCGTAATTTTGCGAAGAAATTTTTTACAGTGTACGACAAAGCTGAACAGAAACAGCGCCATACTGTGCAATATTCGAGAAAGCCGAAAGAGAGACAGGAAATGGAAGAGACACAGGACGCGTTCTCGCCATGTCGTAGTGAAAGAAAAAGTGGATTGAAATGGAAAGTTTTTGAATTAAGGAATTGAAACGATGAATGTTGTTTGACATTAGACTTCGGAATGAGAAATTATGCAAAATAAAGGGATAAACGTCTTTGGTGCTGATAGTTAGCATATTGTATACTGCCAGCAGAATTGTAGATGAAACTCAAATTTTGGATGAAATCCATCAAAGT
>BGPR01013514.1:14817-38678 GCA_013235015.1 Araneus ventricosus
ATTCTTTTTATCATACGACAGAGCTGAACAGAAACCGCGCCATATTGTGCAATATTCGAGAAAGCCGAAAGAGAGACAGGAAATGGCAGAGACACGGGACGCGTTCTCGGCATGTCGTAGTGAAAGAAAAAGTGGATTGAAATGGACAGATTTTGAATTAGGGAATTAAAACGATGAATGTTGCTTGACATTAAATTTCGGAATGAGAAATTATGCAAAATAAGGGGATAAAGGTCTTTGATGCTAAAAATACTTATGTCATATGAGATCACACCGAGATATTAGAAGTCGAGTTACCCTCCACCACGGCAGGAGTCGGGCTATGGTCGTTAATAAGCCTCAGTTCTCGAGCTATTGCAGCGATTGTCATTCAAAAACCTCGGATAGCAGGGCAGGGTTAGGGTAGCCCTTTAAGTTTATGTCATACGAAAAATCCAAGAGGAAATCACTCATGCTAATTTCCAGCCTGCTTTCAGGTATACCGGTCATCAACTTTGAACTGCCTTTTTATTAGTTCAATAATTGATGAAATCGCTTACTACCACTTTTATTTTGTTATTGACACTCGCATTATTATTAAATTTGCATGAATTTCTCGTTTCGGAATGTCATTATTTCATTTATTTAGCTTTTACCAATACATCGGTGCATATTTACGAAGTGCACCGATGTGAATTCTGTGATGAATTCTGCCTTTTTGAGTACTTATTTGTATTTAATTTTGTTTTTTTCACAATTTAGAATGCTTATACAATATTCTGTTATCCTTTCGTACACAGTTTACAATGAAAGTTGTATGATATTTCCTTTTTTTTCAGTAGCAATATTAAGTTAGTCCAGTACACCTGAGAAATAATAACTTTTTAAAATTTGTCAACTACAAGCTTGATATTTTATTTATAAAATTCTTTTTGCAGTAATGCAGATTGTACCAGAATAAAAAGTTTTCACTTAAACATTTCTAAATTCTGACTAAAGGTGGAAGTAAGGAGATAACGTCCTTGGATGATACAAATCCTTAAATTCTTTGTATCAAGTCAACTCATCCTAGAAAATCGAATGTAGAACATTCTCGATAGTTTAACCCTATGATTCCTAAAACATTTGGAGCTCAGGGCCATCAGAATTCGGGGTCTCCCGAGTTTCTGTTTTAAAGATAAAAGAAATTCCCTACCTCACTCAAAAACCGCAATAACAGCTGGTATTTCTAATGGGTTGATACAATAAAAAGACTATGTTTAGCTGATGGCTATCAAGGGAATTTGTTACAAGAAAATGGGTTCGTCTGAAATGAGACCTCTAAAAGGAATTTCCATGTCCCCCAAACCCACCTGGTTGAGCCACTCTAATGTGTGTGAACAAAGTTCGCACCTAATATATTCAATAAATCACACTTAACGAAGGGGGTGGAAACTATGCAGGGAAGTTTGGGTGCTTCGGGATCCCGTCGTTCCTTGGTTTGACTGACGTTTAAGGCTTTGCAGTATTGAAAGGGTTAAGAATAATCGGCAACACTTATACTTTCTCCATGATGAAATAACTATAACCCTATAGCTCGTCATCTAGATGCAAAATTACAAGTTAATCGATTATTTAAACCATCAGAAGTTATATTTAATACCTGAACATGCTTCTGTATGACCGAGGTTACTTTTTATTGTCCCGATGAGTAGAGGCTTGCTTCTGGTTTCGAACACCTCGCTCAGTGCTTTGATTTCAATTGGGTCTCCCGTTTGAGTTCCTGTTCCGTGAGTTTCAACGTATTCAATTTCATTTAAGTTAGTTTTAGCCTTTTTCAGGGTATCCATAACAAGCTCTTTTACCGTTGCAAGTGGTGGAACAGTTGGGCCTATAATGAATTGAAAATTTCAACACAATCAAAAGAATAAAAAATGGATAACAATAAAAGAAAAAGTTTTTAAAAAGTATGATTTTGTTAGTGTACTCTGAAATGCAGAAAATGGTTTTCTCAATATCTGGAGCTCAAAGCAAAAGTCATAAGGCACTCATATAAATACTCTACGTTAAATGCGATTTTGATCACATTCATAATAATTTAAGAATTTTCTTTTTGATATTCAATGTAGATTAATTTTTTTACCTTGTTTTCAGAGTCTCTTGATCCCATGATTTATGCTTTGACCACCAGATTTGTTAAAAAAAATATTTTTTCTACATTTTGTGCACTAATAAAAGAGTATTATTAAGAGACATTTTAATTATTATTTTTTTAGCCTTCAATGCATTTCATTATTCATTCCTTGCCATGATCTTACCACCTTTATATATATGCCTACCATGGATGATTTCAGGATTATTACTGGTGTTTCGCTCCATCCAGACTCTTACATACTGAATAGTGGAATATTTCTATCCAGACAAAACGGGAACTCATCAATCAGTAAAGATAATTCGGCTCCAGTCTATAGTACTCCAATTACTATTATATCTACACCATTTCTTATACCTGTTGAATTTCGCAACCCGAGTTAGTCGAAACAAGTATTGGGTTTCCTTACATGCAGCCCCCTTTTATGCAGCCTGTCACTCATAGTAAATCTCGATAGTCCAGTTCCTGTAGCTGCAATCAACTTCCTTGCAATCTGGGCGGACAACAGTTGTCAATTTCTTTTTGCAATCGTATGGTAATAAAGGTCCTGAGAGGTCTGTTGCAGCAAGTTTCCGACTTTGACCTGGTTCTTTGCATGCTTCACCATGTCTTAAAATCTTTTCTAGATTCTCGACATGACGCTTTTTTGACTGTTTTCAGATTTGTACTGATGTGTGTTGGTGTGTGCCTGCTTCCATTCACACAATCGCACGCCATTTCTCGCAATCCACCAAATACCTCCTCAATGACATGTTCTACTTTCCACAATTAAACATTTTATACAAATGGTCGGACAATTCATGGAATTAGAAATTTTAACTTTCGCTTTCATTTCCTTTCCACATATATTGAAAGAACGAGAGCAAACTTTGGAATGGACTACTTAATAATGTTGATCTTGAGTTACCAACTACCTTTCTAGGACCTCAATACAATTAACATAAAGTAATTTTCTATAATTTATCATTTACTTTTTAACCTACCGTGTAGTTTGAAGTTTCAATGAGCATCAAAAGGAACCAGAAAAAATGTGCTTGACAATCTTAAATTTTTTAAATTCTTCGGATCCCTTTGAAATTAATCTTTATCTATCTCTTCCTGTGTAATCTCGGAATTTATGTCATCTGGAAAATTACAAAGTATACAATTATGTAGCAAACGCTGACTAGAAAATATATATCAAGGAAATACCTGAAATTTTCCTCGTAATTTTTACTTTAATTTAGTTCTTCGTATTCCATATATTAATTCTCCGAACTGTCTTGCAAGAACGCTGAAATAAAAAATCAAAAATTGAAAAACTTTAAAAACTCTTGGCATTAGTGAATAAAACTTTGTTACCTTCAGGAATCAGTCCTGCCGAATAAAATCGTACATCTGAAACAGTAGCGTACGCTCGTCTTGCTGATTTTGCTTTCTGCAAAAAGACAGCAGTAACTGCTTCAGTTCTTATCATGCCATCAGCTGTAATTGAAAAAAAATTCAAAAATAAATCGCCACAACTTTTAATAAATTTAAGAGAGAAAATAATAATTTATAATTCTAGATTTATATTTTTTTATTAATATAGAATTATATTATTTTATTATTATAAAATTATATTATTTCATTATTATAGAATTATTATTTATTATTATAGATTTATATTATTTTATTATTAGAGAATTATTATGCATTATTATAGATTTATATTATTTTAATATTATAGAATTATATTATTTTATTATTATAGAATGGGGAACTTCAGCATTTTTTTTTTATTTTTTAAATAGATTTAAAATGCTTCGAAACGGACAATAACATTAAAAAAAAATTCTAGGCAGTTTTTTTTTTTAAATTTGCAATCAAAGTTCGCCTCTCAGAAAACGCGGGAAAAACGATCCATTTTGGCGGGAAACGGGTCTGACTTCAAAATTGCCAGACGGGGGAGAAACGCTCTTCCTTCCCGTTCGCGCTCTATAGAGATTCTCTTTTTTTCTATACTTTCCGACTATCGCATCAGATAAAATAATGTCGGAAAGATACAAGTATTGTATTGTCGTAATACAACTGTAACGGCACCCGATAAATTAATTATCAATATGCCAAAAAATTATGTTATTAGCAAAAAGTGGTGTAAAGCGATGAAGAGAGATCCGAAGCTAAATCCGGAATTATCAGCAAGCAGCGTTCGTCATGTCTGTGGAGATCATTTTGATGTGAGTTATTAATCTATATTATACCTATTATAATTGTATATCATGAAGCACAGTAAATTCAGAATTCGGTATCTTTTTTGTTTTTAAAAGAAGTATAAGGTGAGGTTAGCAGCAAAAAAATTAAGATATTTTAAAGCAAATAGTTCAAGTTAATTAGTTTTTTCCCATTTGATTACATGGAATTTATTTTTTTACCCTTTGAGAGGCCATCGCACCTCAAAGGGTAAAAATATAGAAGATCCAACCTTCTTTAAGAATCTTTTTTTTAAAAAAACTTGCTCATGTTAATTTATAGGATAAATTTTTTCAATGGATATTCGAATGTTTCTTATATTTTTTAAAAAATTACCAGTACTATTGAAAATTAACAAGAATATCTTAAAAATTAGTTTAAATTCACGACTTTTTTTATAATAAAATTCGTTTTCATTTGTAGTTCAACAAAATAATTAGCAGAATTAACTTTTGATTCAAAATAAATTCTTTATATTCAGTGAATGCATTAAAATCAAAATTAGTCTTCAAAAGTTAGTTTGCTCATCAATTATTATAGTTGAGAAAAGGTGGGATAAATTTATCTCATCGTGCATCTCGAGTTTGTTGATGGCAGCACTTAAATTCCTAGATCAGTCGCATTTCGTCTGGCTTGAATATTGTTATAAATTTATATAGTTTTTTTTATATAATTCAAAAATTAACTAACATAATGAAAAAAACTTACTTTGCAGTAAAGAAGGCTTACTACTTACAGATACTTTGTTCGTATCTTTTCTTTTTTTGCAATTTACGAAAGTGGTTACAGTTTTATCATTTTTAATTTTTTAGTGTATTTCTTTATATAAGTTATTTTTACCATATTTTATATTAATTAGTATAAACTAGTATTTTAAAATTAATAATAGTACAAAGGAAATAATTTATATAGTAAAATAAAGCGTAGTAGAATAAAACTATATATAAAAAATTAATTTTTAAAAGGCACAGGTGTGTTTTTAAAAAAATGCCGTACCTGAAATTATTTTGAACGGAACTTCTGAAATAAATAAATTCCTAATTTTTTTTTCTGTACGCATACGAAATTTAATACATCATACAAAATCAGGTTCTTATCTTTTCGTTCTTGCTTGTGCAACAGAAATCGCAGCGTCTTCTCGAAATGCCCGAGGGCCCCTCTGCAATTTATTGTTGCTTGATGGTTTCGAAAACCTATCCGTTTTTCTAAGGCGAATCTTTTTCTGTATTGTATAGAGCCCTGATCCGGTAACTGAAGGGAAGATCAAAACAACTTTTCTTATGAGATAATTTACGAGCCGGTGTTTTGTGTCCAGTTTCTTTGTCGGAACTGAATAATTACAGACACATGTACTGACAAAACATTTGTGTTCCTTCCCTTGTAATAAAATAAGTAAGCGATCAGGACTTTACTGATAGAAAGTGAGAAGCTTGCTTTGTTCCGCTTTCAAAGAGATCCATAAAAATACTACAGAATACTGTGTCACATTTGAGTGCTAATTGTTGGAAAATCTGTTGCATTCAGAGAGATACACATTCTTTCAAGGCATTTTCAAATAAAGCTCTGACGATACGATTCGCGGAAGAGTCTCAAATTATCCGATTTAGCTTGTACAAAACCAATATCCATTGTGAAATTGAACACTGCATAGTAGAAAAGCTAAAAACTTCACTTTTAAAATGTTAGCTGGTACAAACGCCTTGATTCAAAGCAGAATACAGAACTAGCGAAAGAGAAGTATGCGAAGGAAGGCACCCTCGACGTCAGAATCTACTCGGCCTATGAGAGTGCGTTTCGGATTGCATCATGATTCTTGCTATTTCAGTGCATCTTTCGCTCTCAATATTTAAATAAATAAATTTTTCGGTAAAATTTCACTTGCATATTTGAAATTAGAATGATTTTTTCTACAAATACGGATGGCCTTCATGTGTTTTTAAAAAATGCTGAAGTTCCCCATTATATTTTTTATTATTATAGAATTATATTTTTTATTACTATAGAATTATATTTTTTATTATTATAGAATTATATTTTTTATTATTATAGAATTATTACTTATTATTATAGATTTATATAATTTTATTATTATTTATTATTATATAATTATTATTTAATATTATAGATTTATACTAGCTACGTGACCCGGCGTTGCACGGGCTATCTCGAATAATGCGTCATTCTTTGACGGAGAGAAAAAGTGAAGTCATGTGACACATGCCCAACATTCTCTCCTAAATAAATAAGGAGAAAAGAGCGGTTCAATCATTCCGTCCGCGTAAAGGCTTCAAAATATACTTTTAAAAAATCGCAAAAATAATCTTTATTTTGTAAAATTACGATTCCGGAATTATTTTTTGTCTGACTTTAGTACGGAAGGAATGAGATAACCCAGCGTTGATCGGAATCCGTATTTTTTCATGCCCGCCTCCAGTTTATATACACATGAAGCAAGATGCACTGAGTACATGAAATCTAAAAGTGAAACCTCATAGAAAACAATAGTTTTAGTAAAAACCCTATATGAGCGATTTAATTTTCCCTGTTTCTTTATATCAATTACCAAAACCTACACAAAACTCTATCCACATTGACTTGTTGTATTGTTCAGGTTTCCATATTGCAACAATACATTTTTTTTATTTCTGTCAGCGTCACTTTTTTATTGTTGTTGTAACAATGTTCTTTAAAGTAAACGACTTCAACAATAAAATAAATTTTGGAATTGCGCTGTAACAATGAAAAGTATTGTTATAAAGTATCCACAACAATGAAAAGCATTGTTGTCAATTAGTTTTTAATTAATATCTTTTTCACTAATTAAAATTTCGGAATATAAATGGCCGAAACGGCTTCCCTGGATTATTCCCCATCTTTTGGTACTTTCCGCGCGCTTCTCCGTTCGGCGGTTCGTGAGAAGATAGAAGGACATACATACATACATACATACATACATACATACATACATACATACATACATACATACATACATACGTTTGTTTACCTTCGAATTTTAATAGAGTAGATTATTTTATTATTATAGAATTATATTATATTAATATTATAGAATTATATCATATTATTATTATAGAATTATATCATATTATTATTATAGAATTATATCATATTATTACTATAGAGTTATATTATTTTATTATTATAGATTTATATTATTATAGAATTATTATTTATTATTATAGATTGAATTCCCCCACAACTAAAATAAACTTACAACTAGCATCAAATGGTCTGGAATTTCCAGTTGGAGTGCCCATTCCGTATTTAATGTACCCGGATGTCATTGCAGGGTGTAAATTCAATTGGCACCCACTGACAATTGCAGCTCCTATGTTTCCTGATTTGATGTTATTAACTGCTGACCATAAAGCAGCAGCTGAAGAGGAACATGCAGTATCGATAGAAATAGAGGGTCCTAATGAAACAAAAGGAAAATTCAAAACATCAAGCTCTATAAAATTTAACTAAATATAAATTTATTGTCAATTTTTCAGCATAGTATTAATAAATACGGAACATTTCTATTTCAACGAATTGTCTAATTTCAGTAAAGTAATTAGATCAGAAATTTCATTTGTCATCAGAACATAACTTCCTTAAAGTATTTTTCGAAAACACTTTTCCGTCTAATAAAAGTGATGACAGTTTTAAAAGATGGGGCATAACTTTTAGAATAATAAGGGATACTAATGTTAGATGTCATCGGGGTAAGTTGGTCCCGGTTATAAGTCGGTAGGGGGCAGTAGAATTAATTTTGAGGCAGCTTCAGCTGGATCCACAGATGATACAGGTCAAAATTGTGTTTTTTTCTTTGAAAAGTATTTACCACTTACTTGACTTTCTTTAAAGTAGACAATATTGACAATGAAGATTATCTTGTTTTACATTTAGTTTTAAGATACTTATGGGCGTATTTGTGGGGATACGTCTATTTTATTAGGTAATTAGTTTTGAAAAATAGGTTGGAATCGAAAAAAAAATGGCGAACGTTGGCACTAACGGGGCATGTTAGTCCTGTGTTTTGAAAAGTTCTTCATATATAACTAATTTTTTTCAGAGCCATGGCTAAAAGCAGTGAAAGGGCGACACATCGAGCTTCTATCCCCCTGCCGAGACGTCATATACTAAAGCAGTAAAAGCGATTTCTCATAAAGAACTGTCATATTCAAAGGCTGATTAAAAGTATGGGCTCTCTTTGAGCCCCCTAAAGCACTTTTGCCAAAAAGCTAAGACAGTCGGTGGTGCCTCCCCTTTCACTTACAGCCACCTACCAAAGAGAAAATTTTCAACTTTCAGGAAGAAGGAGATCTCGCAGAATATATAAAACGAGCATCAAGTGTTTATTTTACATTCAGTCAGAAAGAAGTACGCAAATTTGCTTAAAAGTTTTCTATTTCATTGAATCAGAAACTGCCTGAATCATGAGGGAAAAAAATCATCAAGCTGGAGAGGACTGGTTCAGCTCAGTGTTAAAAATGAAATTCTTCCCTATCTATAAGAAGGCCTGAAGAAACAAATGTCCGCAGGGCTAAGTCATTTAATAAAACAAACATTTTAACAATTTTAAGCTTTTGATGCAGAGGTTACGGCAAATACAATTTACTGGATAATCATGACTCTCGCCTATTGATTTCAGAAATCAATTACTTGGAAGCAAACGGAGTTGTGGTGCTGAGCTTTCAACCTCACTACAGCCATGAGCTGAAACCCTGTATAACAGCGTCTATGGTCCGCTAAAAATATGCGTATGAGACATGGCACAAGACAATCTTCGGAAAATAATAACGATTTACGATATCACAGGCATCGTAGCGACAGCTCTTCCACTACCTTTTGCATTGTCATAATGACTACTACCGAGAGTAACATAACAGTCGGCTATTAAGGGGCTCAAAAAGTGCACTGAAGCCGGAACCTTTTCCGAATGGGAATTTCTTCCCAGTTATTGATGCACCATCCTCAACCCACACCTAACGGGACTGAGGGTGATTCTTCACCTTTGGATAATTTTGTTCAAGTTTAATGTCAACCGATTCCAGCATAACTTCCGCAGCAGAATGTGAAAGAAATTACGCTCAACTGATATAGATGTTGCCATCAGCACTGCTTGTGGTTATGATTCCAGAAACTAGTTCTCCTTTGGAAGAGCTATGCCAAAGAGTGTAACAAGATAAGGGACAAGAAATAGGCGAAAGAAGACGAATTCTGCTATTTTTACAAATACTCCCGTGGGAGATGAACTTCAGACAGAGAGAAAAGTCACTGCGATGAAAAAATTAAAAAAAAACTATGAAAGCCAAGAGACAACTTTCACACAATGAAAATAGAGAATGTAAGTTGGCAAACAAAAATTTAGAAAAAGATGATGATGAGAGTCAGGAGAAAATTTTGCATTCAGAGAGTGAAGAAGACTGGATCCCTCCCGAGGATGAAGACGATTTCGATGTCCATTGGGGGACTCTGTAGACTTGAAATTAGAAAAAGACTCTGAAGTCTATAATTTTGTGTTAGTGAAACTGTTAAATAAAGATAAGAGAATTCTAAAATTTTTCGTGGCCAAAGATTGGATCTAAAGAGCCCCGACGGAAGGAAAGTGAGCTTGCTCAGAAAAATCTCTGAAATGCCGAACGCATTTATTTTTCCAAATATAGCGGAGACTTCAGCTGTTTCCATGGCTGATTTAAAAATGGTCCTGTCCCTTTGAACATTGGAGCGACAAAGACTTCTTTTGTTATTTGAAGTCAACATCACTTCTTAGTAACTTGGTTAAACGTTCCTAAGTCCAAAAAAAAATGTTATTTGCAGTCAACTCGATTCTTTATACCTTGGTTAATTAGAAGTTCCTAAATATAAAATCCATTTTATTTCCTAATTAGTTACGTACCTACTGTAAAATTAAGAAAAGAAGTTCTATACTGCCAAAACCTGCTCTATGTATGCTGCCAACGTATCCCAGCCGCGGGACACGCTGGTATTAATGTTGCCATCTCATTTGACAGAATACTACTCTAATATTTTTTAAAGAAATTTTAATTACTTCTAGTTTATATTAGCCAGAGATTGTAGGAATGTGAGGTAAGACATATAAGCTGTAATCATTCCAAAAAAAAAATCGCATCCAAAACCGGTGCCAACGAGCCCCGGTCACTCTTAATCTACCAACAAAGTATATAAAATTTCTTCTATAACCTACTAAATTAGAATAACATGGTAATTATATTTAAAAACAAAGCGGTTAAAATAGATGTATACAAACAACAATGCATTATTACGTCGAAATTATTTAAATTTTTATTTTAATTTGAGACTCACTTTTATTTTCTTTGGAATTCAATTGCATGTTTGTATTTTTAAAATATAGAGAAAATTTGTTGGAAATCAAAGGTGTTTGCAAAACTTGTTTGCTTTAGCCACTTAGAACAACAATCTAAATTTTGAGGTCGAATTTTCTGCGATAGCATTACCTTTTCTTTGTTTACTTCGTGCATGAAAAAGTAAAAATAAATCAATGTCATTATAAAATCCTCAGCAATAGTTTTTCTATTATAAAAACAATATTTATGTCTAAGAAAAATAGCAGCGTTTTGACCGTTCTCAATTCTTTACTTCGTCATTCGAAAAAGTAAAGAAAAACGAATGCTTCATTCTAGTTTTTTTAAATACAATACTAGATTCAACTGATTTCTACTTATAAATAACAAAAACTATTGTTACCTTTAAAATCAAATGAAAAGCTCGCTCTGGCTACATTTACAAAACGACAAAGATTTGAGTTTGCGGATCCGTCATCTTCCACACTCATATGAAATGCGTCATCATTTGATGCGGCATTGAATATACCAATATTTTGCCCAGTCAATTCATGTGCATCGAAACCTGCAAAAGACAGATGGCTTTATTCTGGATGATTATCTTTCAAATTTAAAAAACGTTTGGAGAAATGAGAGAGTTTTATTAACCAAGCAGCTTCAAAAAATCCCCCTCGGTTTCATCCAATAATAAATGTATGACGAGGTGCTCACGCTCCAAGTGAATTGTAACGCATTCGTCAAATGGTAATTGGAACTCAGTAAAAAAAGATTATTTCTAAGGATTTATATCTTAAATCTGTAACTAGTATACAGGAAATTGATATATTTTATTTCACTTCCTTGTATTTGTTATCTGTATGTTTCCATGAATAATATTTACACCAAAAAAGAAAGAAGGCGTAAAAGCGTGAGTCGTTGATAGAAGCACTTTAAATAAATTAGAATTTTAATCACATATAAAATGTTTTTAATTCTAAGGATATATTGAGGAATTTTCTTTTCTTATGATATTCATTGTGCCTCTGTGTTCAGAGTCTCACGATTTTATGATTGATTTTGACTGCCATATTCCCAATTAAAAAAGCATTTTCTACTTTTTAGTACACTGATAAAATCGAGATTAAAAGTCTTTTTTATACTTTTATTATTTTGCACCCTTCATTTTTGGATATATTTCAAAATTCTTCTCTATAAAAGTCTTAAAATATCTTAATAAGCATTCTCTCAAATCCACCGCAGATATTATTAGACAGAGATAAGAGGAAATATTTCAGTTCATGAATGCTATGTTTATCACCAATAATTTAGAAAGCAAACTATCCGAAAGCGTTAATGAAGACTTAGTTGGTGTAAGAACTGCAAGAATATGTTCATAAATAACCAGAACTATTGCGAGAAATCTTTGATTGCTATCAGAGAAAAAGTCTTTTATAGAAATAAAATATTTATCGAAAAATAATTGACAGAGTGAAGCGATCATTGATTGAACTCGATCATTCGACATTTCGTCTGTTTGTAAATTACAAGGTGTGACCAATAAGTAGAGTGAATCACTCCTCAAGTTGAAAATGGGAACAACCTGATTTTCAGGGTCGTGTTCCGTAATATTCAGTTAACAGTAGAGCGCGGTTTCGTGCATCTGCGAGTCTTGAAAAATTTATTTTCTACTCTTGTCTGAGCGGTAGTTTTGTAGCGTATCATGGAGCAGAGAATCAATATGAATTCTTTGCACAAATTGGGTAAATCAGCAGGCGAAAGTCATTGAATGCTGAAGCAGGTGTATGGAATGACAGTCCTTGAAACTGTCTACGCGTGATTTAAAAAGATAAGTGATGGGCTGGAAAGCGTCGAAGACCAGCATCGGAGTGGGCGGCCCACCACCAACAGAACACGGAAAATCATCGAGAGAGTACGTGAACTCAGGGCCGGCCCGAGGGGGGTGCGAACGGTGCGATCGCACTAGGCCCCGCGTTTCTGAAAGGCCCCGCGCCTCTGACGGATTTTGCAAAATGAAAATGCCTCCTTCTTTTATTTTAATCCGAATATACGTACATTTGAATATAATCACGAGATCTGTGCACATTTCACATTGTCCATCCGAATGGATGCTTAAGTTTCATTACATAGTCGACTATAGAGTGAGAAAAGTAAAAATAATGTGTTTCATTGTGCTTGCCTGCGTTGCAACGGCTGATCAAATATCGTACGTTTTTATCGCGAAGTGTGAAAAATAAATAAAATATTCGTGTTTAAAAGGAAAAGTATTTGCTGTAATATATTATTAAAATTTACAGAATAACATTTCATTATTGTTTGTTGCACTACTAAAAAGTAGTAATCTTAAATGCTTTTTCATAAGATTATTGCCCAACATTTTCGCAATATGACTAGTAGATACAGAGATGCTGGAAAAAATATTTTTGTGGTTCTGATAAATTTAAGAAAAAGAGAAGAAATCGTGGAAAATGGGTGTAATTCCCTTGCAAAATTTTTCAAAACCGAAAATGTACAACAAATTAAATAAATGCATAATCCACAGTTACTAGAAAATCAAAATCGTGGACATCAGATTACGTCGTATGACATACACGAAAACAATCCTGATCATCAAAAAGGCAGCTTTTGTCTTAACGAAGAGGAAAGCGATTGTAAGGAAACTGAAAAAAAGGAAAGATAATTATGAAGCTGAAGGAAACCTACGAACGGAGGATTTTTGCAGGCGTCGAATAAAGAACAATTTTAAATTATTCCGAGGATCGCAGTTTCAACATAATCAACAAAGCGTCCAAGACGAAAATGTTGATATCAATGATCCTGGTACTTGTCCTGAAATTATAACTGATAAATTTAGAATGGCTATTATACAAAATGCCATGAAATAAGTAAAAAACTACAAATCGTTTGTTACAAACGATTGTTCTAACCTGTAAATCATTAAGCACAAATAGTTACAAAAGGGATTTCAAACAGGGAAACGCTATTGGAAGAGAACATTAAAAAAAAAAAACTGACAACGAAATCCAGCCTTTTAAATGCGTTTGTGAACAAATAATGGCTACATTTTTATATTTATCAAGCATAATTTGGTGTTCATGGCAAGTGGTGATGCTTTATATAAGCCGTACAATGGCAGGTCTCTAAAAATTACTTGCAAGATTTGACCCATTAATGAAACAGCGTTTGGATCATTTTGTGGAATCAGCATCACGTTCCAATATATCTCATAGAATATAAGATGATCTGATTTCTTCTATGGCTAAGAAAGTTTGAAAGGAAATAATAAATTTAGTTAAGAAAGCTAAGCATTTCACAATTTTATTGGATTACACTCCAGACGTGAGCCATCAAGAACAATCATCTGTTATTATAAGATATGTTAATGTACGTGACTTTGTGATGTGAGTATAGAAGAACGATTTGCTTGTTTTGAAATGGTAAAAGACTCGACAGGACAAAGTTTATTGGTCAAAACTGAATGCTTATTAGAAAAGCAGGAAATTAATTTGGGGAACTCTTGTGACCAGGGGTACGATAACTGCGTAATATCAGGGGTTTTATATAGAGGCGTGTAAAAGCGTTTATCATTCAAAAGAATTCCAAAGCACAGTATATGTTCTGCGGAAGCCATAATTTGAATTTAATTATTGGAGGCATTTAAAAATTATGCAAATTCATTTTTTGTGTCTTTATGAAGCATAATAATAGTTCTGCAAGCAAGTTCTGTGATAATTTGGAATATGTTGAAAGAACTTGTCGAATATCTTACTCCGAAACCATGAAGAATTGGTTGTCAGGAAGCGTTCACTGTGGCTACGCAACTTCGATAATTTTTTCTTAAATTTTTGACTAACGCTTTGATTATAACTTTAAAAGCTTTTAAATTGTCTTCTGAAAGAAACGGGGCAAAAAATCCTTGCAATGTAAAACTGAACAAAGCACCTATTCTTGATTCTTAAACTTAAGAGGCAGAGCTCAGGTAGTCGGCAGGTCCAACCCTTTTTTCGATTGTTCCGCGCGTTTTCCTGGAATATAAACCTTAGTTCCAGATAATATGGTTTATTCCCTTTGTAAATAAATAGCAATCCGTCCTGCGTAGACAGGTAAGAAAATTGACTTTTGTCTCTCTAGATTACGAAAATAACACACTGTGCGACGTGAGAATGCCGTTTTCAAAAGTGGGAATTCTGTGAGATACCAAGTACCACAATATTATTCTGGAATACCTTTACGAACATACTAGTGACATGAAAACGAGGTCTTAAATCAAATCAATCGAAAATATACTTCAATTGAATTTTTATTAAGTTTGGTCATTTGGTACGACACACTGAATGAAATAAATATTGTGAGCAAGATATTTCAAAATTCCTGTACAGATATCCGTACTGAAAATTCACATTTAAAAATCTTTTGAAATGTAGGATGAGTTGGGATTCATATCTTTGTTCAATAACTGCAAAGGAAATAGTTAAAAAGCGTCACCTTAATTTAAAAAGCAAAGAACTAGACGGGGAAAAAGTAATTTTGCTTTGAAGGAATTGATCAGACTATTTGATCTGGTGAAGAATATATTCTAATAAGTCAATATTTTCTAGTCATAATCGATAGTGCCATTTTTTCTTTTAAGAAAAGATTCGAAATTTATCATGGGCATGAAACATCATATGGAATTTTATGTAATTAGAATAATATTTATTAACTTAACTGAAGATGATCTTAAATGTTGCAAAGAATTAAACGCGACTTTGTAAGTCGATCCTGATTTCATTGATTTATTTAATGAAATCAAAATCTGTCGTCAAGTTTTGCCCTTCAAGGTTTGAATATCACACAATTTATTTAAAAATTATTTATTTGAATTGTATCCAAATTTTGTGTGACTGTTCTGAAATATATATTGACCTTACCAATTACCTCCACATCTGCAGACAAATATTTCTAGTGATTGAAAATAATAAAGAATTACTTGAGATCTAGCATAAGTCAAAAACGATTTTCTTCTTTAGCCATTTTATCTATCGAATCTGAATTGGCTCTAAAACATGTAAGAAAATGAAACAAAAGTAACGTATTGTAACCATATTCCAGCAAGACGCGTTCCAAATTGCACTTTATGGGTTTCTAAAGCAATATTTTTTGTTGTTTTTTATTGATAAACGATTTTGAGTGCTATTTAAATGTTTCTATAAAGATTAATTTAATTATTTATCATTTTCATATATTCCTTAAGCCCTTAATATACCAATTTGTGCAATGTAATAAATAGCAAAATGTGGAAAATTATTATTTTGTTACATGAAATTTGTTTCAAGGCCCCGCAAGTCAACTTTGCACCAGGCCCCGCTTTTGTTCTGGCCGGCTCTGCGTGAACTGTTGCAGGAAGATCGGCGATTCACCATCAGACGAATTGGAACTGTCAAGGGATAATCCACAAGGAATTCCTTCCTGCATGTCAAACTGTCAACGGCGAGTTTTACAGAGAGGTAATCAAACGACTCTTGATTCGTATCTGTTGCGTACGGCCACATCTGAAGCAACGTGGCTCTTGGTTTCCCTTGCACTATAATGCATGGCCGCATACCACTACGCTTGTAAAGAGGTTTCTGGCTCAACGTGGGGTTACTGAACTGTCGCACCCAACGTATTCAATAGACCTGTCGGCACCGAACTTTTTCCTGTTTCCTAAACTTTAAAAGGCTCTAAAAGATTGAATATTTCCAGATATTACTAACATTCAAGCTATTGTGACACGGGAATTGAAAGCTGTACCAGCGGAGGAGTTTTCAAGAGCTCTCCACGATTTGTATACACGTTGTCAGAGGCGCATAGTGTAAGACGGAGACTATTTTGAAGGATTGTAAATAGTTTCGATGTGAGGCCTACTCTATGTAAGACTTATTTTATCATTCATCCTACTTATTGGTCACACCTTATAATTTGCTACGCTGTCGCGACAAAACTGTAGATTGCAATAGGGAGCACATCTTAGTTATTTATTTTATTCGGATACGGGGTTTACTGTTCACAGAACTGCTAGTTTTATTTAAACTAGTAGTTATTACTAGACTAAAAATGAGCTTCCTGGTAGTGCACCTTTATATTAGCAATCTTATGAGCTTAAAACAATTTTGCATTAACTATTAATCAATGTTTTTGAGGCTTAAGAAGCTGTCTACAAAGTATTAAGGTAAATTTCAGAGTATCAAGGTACGTAAAAAATCGGAAGCAATTGTTTTTTTGCAGTAAAGGTATAAAATGCGAATAAAGAGGGCCGTAAAATATATATTTATTTTATTTAAAGCCGGTTATAAAGTAGCTTTCGGCCGAGAAATATGTACTCACAAAATATTCTTAGCATTTCCTTTGTTAGTGGTGTGATTAATAAGTACTGCAAATATTAGAATCAGAACAGAGGAATGGATACGTAGCAATACGATAGACGTTCTTGCTCAATGTTCCAGAAGTTTACTGCGCCCTGTCCTTGAAATACAGACAGAGATAAAAAAAAAAAGACATTCTAAACTAACTAGAATAAATGAACCGTAGTGGTTCATACATTCCCTGGACTTGTAGAAATTATTCAGTTTGTTATAATTCATAGATTTATTTGAATTTATTGTATAAAATGGCTCAGTTGAAAGAAATGACCTAAAAATTCAGAAAATTGCAAAATTGGCTTTCCCATAAATATAGACATTGTCTGATTTTGAAGTGAAAAAAAAATTATTTCATTAATTTTTTGCACTTTTAATCCATCATTTTATGGAAATATATTATTGATATTCTTCTAATATATTCTTGGAAAAACTTTATTACCTTTATTTTACCTCAAAATACCCAACAGAAAAATTAGATACCTTTTTAATAATACAAAATGTTTGGAATAACATTCGTGGTACAACATCGAATAATGTTTGTACTTATTCATGGTTTTGTTCATCATCCCATTTAGAAGCTGCATACATCTATCCAGGGAAGGCATTTAATCAACACCTCAATTGTAAATAAATATAAAAATGGGCGATTTGCTAAAACTTTTATGGGACATAGTTAGTCTGTCAATTTATTACGTGTCTTCAGGTCAGAATCTAACGTTGCAGGTAAAATCAGCAACTTGATTTTAGAGCAGACTTAAAGTTTGCTTCTAAACTGTTTTCTCATTTATTCTCATCTACTCAGCTATATTTAAACAGTTGTAGTTTAAGGTAGAATGTTACTTAAAACGTGAATCAAAATATATGTTAGTGAAAAGAACAAACCTGCGTCTGCTATCGCTTCATACATAACTTCCATGTGAATTCTTCCTGCTGGATCTGTGTTATTTGCCATAAAACTAGAAACTCCAAAGAAACCAGCGTCAAATTTCTCCAAATTATTTATAAGACCACAAGAATCGTATGGAACATTCACTGTGCCTGCAAATAAAGTCGCACAACAAAACTTGCATTGATTTTAAACAATAATAAAATCTATATTTTTTAATAAAATCATTGTTTTGAAGGATCTTTTCGAATCAAATATGAAAATCTTTATGAACGGAAAATTTATGTTTCTGAACTATTGATAAAATTTGTTAAATGTAAGTAAGTTTATTCTGTGTCAGTAATGCTCGAAAAAATGTCATCTATTTCATATCAGAATAAAGGAAATCAATATCTGTCACAAATCTGCAGATGATTGCCTCGTATAATTATGAGAAATGTAACAATAAACAAGGGAATGGACACAGAACTTCTTATAAAAAAAATGAGCGCCCCGGGATAAAGTAATTTGACGCTCCATTAGAAACCTAACTAAGTATTTTAGAGACTGTGGGACTAAAATACCTACCTAATTCTATAATTGATGAGAAAGAAACAAACATTTAAAAAAATAATAGAATAAAATAATTAAAAAAGTTAACCTGATCTCTGATTAACACTTTAAAATTTTGCAAATCTGCGTCTTTTCAAAACAGGATTTTACAAGTGGCTGACAGTATTGTAGGTAAAGTTGTTATTTTAGGATATAGTGAACGTGAAGTGTCTTGGTTACCATTTTAAGTGGGAGGGATTAATATTATGACTAAACCCTATTAGCCCAATATATTTTAAGGTATTTCCAAAATGTTTCTACGATATTCTGAATGCCCCAAAACATCAAAAAGAAATCGTATGAATATTGTAGAACTTCTTTTCTTAAAATTAAAAACGGATAGAGAAATAGCTAGCAAGTGCTGGAACAATCAGCATGCTAATTAGAGCGCCAGTGTGCGAGAGGAGAGCACAGAGGCCTTACTGGAGTTAGTAGCTGCTTTTATATCAGAATCTTAAAATCAAATCAGCATGCACTATTTTCTCATTCCTAGTAGTGAAAGCTTGGGAAAGTGAGACGACGGGGACGCTGCATAGTGGATGATGCTAGACGCAACAGCCCTATTAGCGCAAAATGATCTACAATAACCAATTTATATCTTTACGATGTTGAGCGGCATATGGATTATCATAGCAACATCGTGGAGATATTGTAAAATATCATGTACTTATATTAAGGACTTCTCCACCAGTTCAAACTCTCAGAGCATTGGAAAGCGGAAACGCACGTGTCGATCTGATCTTGTCGTTGCAGACAATATAAGACAGACGACGCGTCTGTCGTCGCAAGATGAGTTCCAATGTCTGGAACTTGTTTCAACATATGGATCGGTTTCAGACAATCATTGGCGATTTAATTTTGGCTGTTCCGCATCTGCCATTGAAAATACTTAGTATTTCTCTGAAGAACTAGGAATGAACCCACATAGGGTTACTGCAAGGCTCGACGGACGACCGTTGTAATGACGCCCAAAACCCTACATATGGTGATTCAGCCTGACGTAAAGAACTCAGCGAATGTCTGCGCCGATTGTTTCTTCAACGGAATTGCTTCCGGCTATCGGGTGAACCGACAGACACATGTAAGGTATAGGAAACCTTGTGATGGCAGAAGAGGTTCTACTATATCAAGATAAATTTGTCTAAATCTTCCTCGGGGCAAAGGAAAATGCCCAACTGGGGATGTAGTGTGCCGACTAATTTATATGGTTGACTGTCCAAGCACTCACTGCACCAGTCGAAACAGCCATTATTTAACCCTCCGTTAGTCGCGTGCGGGACAGGTGTTTCCCATTAGTTTTAAAAACCCTGCACTTCTATTCATTGTTTATAGGTCAGACTTTCAGTACCTGTCCTTGAAATAAACTCATTCTTATAAATTTCTTTTTAAACAAACTATGCATTTTTTGAATCAATAAAGATTCTACTACGCACACCTATCCAAACTGCAAACAGGAGATTTTTATCTCTGGAGTCAGGGATGTGTCGTATTGTACGGTCACACAAAGTCATTCAAATTTGAATTGCAGCTACAAAGAAAAAAAGGGAACACAAAAACACATGGAGGACAAGTGTACCCCACGCGCCTAACCTAGTAACACGGATTGACAGATGGTCATTCTTCTTTCGCTGTTTCTGCTAAAATATTTAATTTTAATGGCTTATTTTGCTTCAGTTTTGAATTCAGACACTCTGCTTTGTTCAACTATTATTTTTAAATAATATTTCAAATAATTTTAGTGTATTTCATGTTAAATAACTAGTTACTATAAATAACTATTTAATAGCGGATAACTGATTTTCTGATATAGAACTTGCCCACAACCTTTTAACAAAGTTATTAACTAACTGAAGTTGATACAATTTATTTAAATAAACGGAATTTCTGAAAATTTTAACGAATAAGAAGCGAGAAGTTAAGTAACGAAAATTTGTCTTCCAATCTGACTCTACGCTTGTGCCATAATTATTTACTCCGCACTTTTAGTTTCTATTAATGAAGCGACAGGTGTTAAAATCAATTTGAAATTTTTAAATTTTATAACCTGACAAAAGAAGTGGATATTCAAGATCCACTATGCCGGAAAATTGATGTCTCAAGAAATACTTGCCATTGTATTATCGTTCGTTCTTACAGCATTTTTGTAATATTTAAACACAATAATATCGATAACGATATGAAACGACTTGTTGTCATCGAAAATTTCAGTTGTATACTTATTATACTTCACATTTTATGCAGAAGTGCAATGTCCACCTTCAAGTTTAATTAAAAGGAAGAGAAAATCTAATGTTAGGAATCAACGGTACAGAACCAAAAAACCTTAAAATCAATGAATAATAAAGATAGATGGAAATATTCTAGAAGAAATAGGGACGAAATTAACAAAAAATAGTGTAAAAAAATTCTTGTGGTGAACATTAAAATGCTGAGTCCCCTGCAAAAATTAGTTTCTCTGTTACATGTGAATCCCGCGGATTTCGGAAGCTCGACTGTTTTCTTATTTTATAATCATCCAAGCCAACTACTAAAAATGCTTTCCAAAATTACACCATGCAAAGCGAAATAGATTTCTTCACGACAACATCGTTAAAAAATTATCAGTTTCCAAGCACATCATTAGCACTCACCTCTGTGATTGTTTCTGTATTACGGGCACCAATAGAAAAAGTAGCTGTGCATCAACATTCTCATCCGTCGGCTCTACTAAGTTTACTTTTGTTTCACGTACAGAAAAGAAAATGTGAATCCATCTTCAAAAATATTAAAGAATTTCAAATACTGTGCTTCAAGTCTTCATTTCGTTCATTAAAGTAACGAATGTTCAAGAATCATGTGTAGCAGGATTAAATTCAATTTCGTCTTTAACATAATAAACGATATATTTTTAAAAAATATGATGAATATGTAAATATAAGCAAATGTATATAAAATAAAAAAGATGAATTAGAATATATTTTTTAAAATATTACCTCCTTTTTATTTACAATTCAGTTAAAAATATGATACATGGTGGTTTCAGATATGTATTTTATAATTTTTGCATAATATATTTATTTTATTATCATTGCTTGATTGACAGAACACGCATCGGTCAAATTTATTACTGAACTGCAAATTCTTTTCTTTTTATTTCTTATTCTTTTGACCATATTACGAGACTCTTTATTTGTTTAGGGATGTTTTTTGCCTGAATTTATGAAGCAATTAATAATTTGCCTAGTTCTTCTAAAAATAATCTTTTCGTTAATTGTTTTCTTTCCATTGCTATTTATTGATGTCCAGAGAGTAACTGCATTAGGAGCAGAATTATCGAGTACATAATAAAATATAACCATAGGCCATCATTTTTTATTTTTTCATAAATATATGTATTCAAAAGTTCATCAAGCATATCCACAGCTCCTTTACTGGCACTTTACTATATTATCATTTCTAACCTTTTGTCAAATCTGTTACTAATTAATTTATCACAAGGTATTGTGCTAATAAGAATGACCATCCATTCTTTTCCATATATCTTTTCATCTTCAATAACTGTCATTTTTGATTACATCATTCTGGATTGTAGACTGGAATGCTGTTTCAAATTCACTTTCTACAACCCTTATTCTTGATGATTGTTAAAGAGTAACCTAAATGTCAAAGAGTAATCTATGCTACAAGTAGAATATTAATGGCTACTTACTGTGGTAGTACACTGAAAAGGAAATTAATTAAACATGGTGTTGTGACGCCTGAAGTGGCCAATAAAAAATTCAGGGTTACCAAAGAATAACACAGTATTTGCTAAATGCTAAATTTATTGTTCTACCCTTATATTGGGGTCTTGATTAACATAAAACATACATACAGATACAATACCAATTAGTACAGTTAATGATGCCTCCAACGTTATAGTCTCCGGCGTCACCCATTACAATGTCCGGCGTTACACGTTATAATGTCCGGTGTCACCATACAACATTAGAATCTAGTTTTCGTGAGAGTCGCGAATTGGCCAATTCAAAAATTCCACATACCTTATTCTCTGCACGTCCTACCCCGGGGTCATTATATTAGGCAGTCTATATCGACGATTCCATCACAATTTTTGCCTGGCCTTTCCATCTACTGTTGCGGCATCACCATCCTTAGGGCTAGTGTCCCAGATCGCCGCAGCTCGACGAACCTTCTTCCTTCCCGTTTTTTGTAGAATTGAGGCTTTTTGCACAAGCGCCGTTCAACGTGTCCGTTGACCAGTAGTAGATAGGTGGTGCCATCTGTTGGGTTTCTGAACCTCAAAAAGTTCTGTTGTGTTGCATTTTGCAACAATGATGAATGCATAGTTACGCCTGTAGAGCTGTTTTTATAAAATTTAGAACAATTCAGGCATCCAGAACGTGGATGCGAATGAATCCATTGACTAGTTCATATTTTAATGTTTGGACTGAATGTCATGAACAGTTTGAGTAACAATACTGTCATCATAATGAGAAGTTTCACTTTCCTCACTTGCATGATTTTCATTTTCAGAAACATCTTCCACTTCGAGGTGTTCCTATGTAAGCTGAGCTATTTCAGTCTCGCTCAAATATCTGCGAACCGCTATGATTTTTTTCACGTCACTACAGTGTCAAGAATTATTGATATTTCTGTATGTATATTGTGTTGTCATAAAACTCAGAACAGGCGAAATTATTCGATATTGAACGCCACAACCTTACTAGAGATATCGTATCACGTGACCTAGTTATCGCTCTCTCTGACTTCGACTGCACTTTTCTGCTTAAGCAAAACACGTTAGATTGCTTTAAAAGAATTTATTTATGTCATTTTCTGTTGATTTAATAATATATAATGCATGTTTTTATGTACAATTAAGGAAAAACAGAATCGGCTCATATTGACCCGAACGATACTTTAATACAATCTTAAAAACAAACAGAAAATATGTAAATAAAAGAGAATCCTTTTCAGGGAAATAATATATCCCCCTCATTAATAAAGTCACGAAATGTCTCTATAAAATATCTCTATACTGACTTTTTTTTATAAGAAGTTGAAAAACTTTTCGGGTCAAATAGAACGAAACATAACAGCATGGTTAACATTTTACATTTGAAAAGCTTCATTAGTTTTATTTTGTTTTCAAAGAAATTTTAATGATTTCATTGTGAGATTAGATTAGATTAGATTTCATTAAGATATTTTATTATGACATATTAATTTGAATGTTTGTGGTAATACTATACAAAGTTTCTGATTTCATTCATTTTGTATAAATATCTATTTGTTTTTTCTTTTTTATATTTTGAAATTGAAAACACTGTGCAAATCCCAAAATAACATTATCAATTTGGTTTTAATAAGAATAC